>OW285237.1:4827394-5116632 GCA_935421215.2 Melolontha melolontha | reverse complement strand
ACAATCCGACAGACTAAGTCTGTACTAGTATGCAGAACACACCCTTTCGCGACAACGAACTTCCTGGTGATTAGGTTAATTAGAGTTAAGTTAGAGTTCATAATAGTGTTATCTTGAGGATTACAGAAATATTATACAATGGTAAGTACAACAATTTCTGAAGTATGTGTTGGTCGTTGATGTTGATAATAAAATTATTTTAGAGGTCACGTGAAATATCGCGATGATCCTACCAGACCGTTGACTTTGAAAGAACTTGAGACAATTGTTGAAAATCTTGATATGAATGAGGAAATTGATGTTTGTTATATACCACCTGACGTCGATGATATAACGGACGGGGAGGACATTGATGATAATGTTATAGGTGGAGTAGAAAATTTGCATATAGATATAGCGGGAACTTTTGAGATAGTGTGTCCGAATAACGAAATTGAGATGGAGGATGAGGCAGCTTTATCTACACCGAGCAAAACGGCAAGAATTGTAGACATTATTTGGTTTAAAACGCCGTTGACTACGAGGAAGATGCTACGTCAAATGAGGAAGGGAATGTATAGAATATTGTTGAGGCGCTACATGGAAAGTCTGTGCTT
Source organism: Melolontha melolontha (assembly GCA_935421215.2). Classification (NCBI taxonomy): domain Eukaryota; kingdom Metazoa; phylum Arthropoda; class Insecta; order Coleoptera; family Scarabaeidae; genus Melolontha; species Melolontha melolontha. Next base: position 5,116,036 of record OW285237.1, on the reverse strand, counting down.
GATTTCTTTATGCAAATGATTGATAAAAATGTTGGCCAGCTTATTATTTCAAACTTCATAAAATATGCGAGAGATAATAACCGTACTCAATTCGCATTAGATCAAAATGATCAAGAAATTTTTTTGGGAATATTGATTTTGAGTGGGTATCACACTCTTCCACAGGTAAAACTTTACTGGTCATCTGATGAAGATAAAGGTGTTCAATTTGCGAAAAATGCGATGTCTCGAAATAGATTTCTCGACATAAAGCAGAACATTCATCTTGCAGATAACAATCAATTAGTCAAGGCATACAAATTTGCGAAAGTAAGACCGCTGATTGATCTCTCGAACAGCAATTTCTTGAAGTATGGTGTTTTTAGACATCACTTATCAATTTGATGAGTAAATGGTACCCTACTTCGGCCGCCATTCAGCGAAAATGTTTTTGAAAGGGAAGCCGATACGTTTCGGGTTCAAAATTTGATGTCTGGCATCTAGCTATGGGTATTTATATCAATTTATACCTTATGCTGGAAAAACTGGTGAAAATGTCAAAAGAGAATTTGGTTTAGGTGAAATAGTGGTCATCAAACTTTTGAACGTATTAGAAAATAAGTCGACTCATAAGGTATAATTTAAAAAAGGTATATAACCCCTTACCACAATTATTTGTCGTATCCTAAATACGTATTTCGACAACTAAGTTGTCATCATCAGTAGGTAAAAACTACTAATTAAAAGTCACACGGGGCACAATAAAGTAAGATGAACGCTTCCGCACAACTACTATACACTGCAACCCTGTAAAGACTCTACAGTCTTTACAGGGTTGCAGTGTATAGTAGTTGTGCGGAAGCGTTCATCTTACTTTATTGTGCCCCGTGTGACTTTTAATTAGTAGTTTTTACCTACTGATGATGACAACTTAGTTGTCGAAATACGTATTTAGGATACGACAAATAATTGTGGTAAGGGGTTATATACCTTTTTTAAATTATTATTTAACCACAGTCTCCATTGAAAGAATTTTCATAAGGTATACTTTGATAACTTTTTTACGAGCTACAAGCTATTAGTTCATTTGAAACGTCAAGGATACTTTGCTACTGGAACTGTACGTGAAAACAGAATGCTGAAATGCTCTTTAGAGGCTTGTAAGTCTATAGGAAAAAAAACTTCGTGGTACAATGGATTCTCGTTACGATCACGTAAATGAAATAAGCGTGGTCCGATGGAATGACAATTCTGTGGTTACAGTAGCAACCAATTGTGAGTCTGCACTGCCTAATGTGTTTGTGAAGCGGTACAATCGTAGAGAAAAAAAAGATATCTCTATACCACAACCAAACATGATTGCCAAATATAACAAATATATGGGAGGCGTTGATCTACACGATAACGCAGTTGCAAATTACCGAATAAATATTCGTAGAAAAAAATGGTGGTCGCCGTTATTTATAAATATGTTAGATTCTACTGTGGTGAATGCTTGGAAACTGCACAGACTTGTATACACAGAGAAACCCATTTCGCATCTGGATTTCAGGTCTGATCTTGTACGAAGCATCATTAGTGCTAACAAATGTAAAACACAATCAGTTCGAGGACATGGTTTCAGTGCGTCTCTATCATCCAGTGCACGTTTTGATAATGTGGGTCACCTAATTGAAAGAAATCGTGAAAATTGGAGGAGATGTTGTAGAGTATGCAAAAGTGCAACCGTATTTATGTGTAATAAATGTGGAGTTCCATTACATTTACACTGCTTCAAAGACTACCATAATTAATAATTGCAATATCTTTTTGTGCATATAGTCCCATTGTTGCGTTGACGCAACGCAAAAAAATATAAGAATCAATGGTTTGTCTTTTTTTTTACTTTAAAGGATGTTTATAAATACCTAAATGAAAGTTTATTCCTTAAAGAATTTGCGATTTCCTTGATTTGTCTAATAGTGGTCCTAAATTAATTAACTGATTAACTGAGCAGTTATCATAAATAATTGCTAGAAATTAGATTTCTCGTAAAAGTTCAACATTCATAAAAATAATAGAATATTTTGTAGCAATACACTAGAAGGTGTAATTAGGTGATCTCCTATTGATTAGAAGGTGAAAAAGAAATATATATGTAGTTAAAAAAACACAGGTTTATTAACTATAATTATAAATTGTTTTGATTTGTAAATGAAGTTTTATTAAACACTAAATAACAATTTCTTTTTGCTTTACAATATTTCGGGTCCTAATATGAGAAAAGTTAAATCTTTCTTCTTCCTGTATTACCTAATGTATTTAAAGCTAATTTGTAAATAATTTTACAATGGTTAAGCACTGCCATGGAGCAAAATTGCATTAGGAAAGTTGTTCGCTTCCAACTTCATCTTCATCCATATTCTAGAATTATTGAAAGTTGTAGCATTATGAGCAGAACCAGGCCAACAAAACACTGTCAGTTGCTTTTAATTTATGATCACACCCAACCTGTAAATTTATGGGAAAAAACCTTTTTCTAGTACGAAATAACTGCCTGATCTGTAAAACAATAAAAGGAATTACTTTGGTGATAAATGTTTTGAAAACGCATTTATACTTACTGTATTCAAACAAATTCTACTCTGAGGAAGTTGAAGAAGTTGTAGAAGTGGTTAATGGAAGTTGAAAAAGTGGCTATAGAAAATAAAATAAATAGACAATGATAAGATCATTGGATAGATGTTGAGGAACTCAGGGAGAAAGGGTTTTAAAAAGATTGCTACAGGCATTTGTACCTAATTAATCATGAAAACAAAGTACATACTACTATGTAAGCCAAAAAACTGAAATAGTCGGCACCATTGATTTCAGTGTTAAAGTTGGTTGTGATCTGACAACTACTTCACTGTGACATTTGTGACATTTATAAACAATGCGCATGGCGTTCATATTAAATACAACATTTCAAACGTAAAATATGTAAAACTAAATCAACACGAAAAGAAACACAACGAAAATGAACAAAGCGGGAACGATAATTCATAATTAACAAAATTGAAAAACCCTAAAATAATACCGACGACACAGAAAATTAATCAAACGCCTCTGACAACTTGTCAATAATTAATCGTCAAGTCAATATTCAAGTCAAATCAAATCAAGCTTGTCATTCTAACCTGAATTAAATCTTAAAATGAAAAACACTAGCAAAGTAATGCCAATTATTTCAGTCGTTTTGGTTCATAAAGTATTTTAAAGGAATATTAATCAAAACTATAATAGTATATTAAAAAACGAGTTTCATAAGGCACCATTTTGCCGCACGAGATCAGTTTAGAAAACGAGCCGCTTGCGGCGAGTTTTCTAAAGAGCGAGTGCGGCAAAAGGCCTTATGAAACGAGTTTTTTATACTATTTTTTCTATTTTGCGTTTTTTACATTAATAAATTGCTTAAATTGGAATTATTTAATTTGAAAGTTCAGAGTTTAATTTTTATATAAAGCATGCAGTTGGTGACATTGATACTTGACATTTTCAAATTTAAATCTTGCTATCCGCGAAGTATATTATATTACATATTATTTATTAATTTTCGTTAACATTACTTGATATTTCATTTAAGAATATAAACATGAGTGACATAGAAACATATATATGTTGTTGTCAATTGTATACAACATACGTTGTTTGTGTAAAATACGAACATATATCATATCTGTCAAATGTACATAAATTCTTAAAATCATATGACAGCAATGATATTTATTTCTGTATTCGAACAACGCCAACATTGAAAAATGAAAAAAAGTGTATCGAAATGAAGCTCATTTCGATACTGTTTTGGGTTTCATAATGAGTTCATTTCGAACGCAAAATAGAAAAAATATATTTTAATAATTTGTATTTGATGTATAATGTGTTCAAAAAATCTTCTTCTTGTGGCCCATTAGCTCAGTTGGTTAGAGCGTCGTGCTAATAACGCGAAGGTCGTGGGTTCGATCCCCCCATGGGCCAACTTTTTTTTCTAAAGTACAGTTCTTTTATAGAATGAAGTAAGTATATTTACTTATTTTTTATAATTAGCGTTATTAAGAGACTTATTGAAGCATGGAACATTTAGCGGATTCAGTTTTAAATTGGCCACCTATTGGTCCTATTGGTCACCTATCTATCACTTATTATCTGAAACCCATTCATTCGATCCGGAGTTTGATATCTTACATGTACAAAATAAATCGCAGAAATTAGACCTCTTAAAGGCCCTAGACCTGGAAATAAATAAAAATAAGAAGTCTGGGAATTTACTGAATGACAAACTAGATATAAATAGTTCTCCTTTACTAAACTTATTTAATTAGGGCTTTTCCATGTGATTATTTTGTTTGAATGCCTTGTCTTTTCCTTTCTTTGCTAACAGCTTATCGTTTCTTTCTTTATATACCTGTAATTACCAAATTTATGTGCATACTCATTTCATTTGTAGAATAATCATTATACCATCGCCATTTGATAAAGCTACAGAGTTAGCGAAACGCGTCACATTTTTGTAAACGTTTAGTAATATACGTTTTATATAGTGAAGATTAAACAAATTAATTGTTTTGTTTTATTTTACATCGTACTAATATGGATCTTCACCAAGTAACAGCCTCATATATTCAATTATGTTTTAGTTGTCTGAAGAAAACGCTTATACCGGCGAGCTTCTATTATCCGTTAGATGTCGCGAGATATCTCGTCTTACCTGACAGGATAAAATTGTGATTAGTTGCGGAAGCGAACCATCAGACGCGACTTTATGAACCCGCACTGATGATATCATTTAAATTGAAAAAGGCATGTGTCTGCAGTTGAAGTGACCACTAGTTAAATATCTGGTGTATGTCTATGTGTACAGATCCAGAAATGTTTCAAAATATACAGATATATTTTTTTAACATGCTTGTATCATTGTAAATTTTGGATGTTGTTCTCTTGCTTAGCTTTGCAAATGTATTATAATTTTTGCTATGTTTACAGATAAAGATTAAGACTAATTGTAAGACAGTAGAAATAATAATCATTTTTATTAATATTACTATACCAAACATAAATTTCAGTAAAATGCATTTATTCAATATATTTAATTAAATTTCAATTTTGAAAGGAGATTGTTAATAAATTAATTGTGTTCACAAAATTGAGCCGTTGCATATCTTTTGTTCTCCACAGCAATAATTAAATAGCGAAGAGGTCTTATCAACGCAAACCGCAATTAATTTTTGCCAGCTCAGTGATTACTAAGGGGTCCTCGAATGGCTTTATACCCCGAGCAAACACGTAAGCGTTTAATATAATGTAAATGTATTTAAATATTACGTCACCATCGATTTAAAACCTGATGGAAAGCACATTTCATTTTTTTTTATACGTTAAGCGTGCCGAACGCTCATTTTTGCGTAAATATCAAGATGAATTACTCGCATTTTAGAATATTCTCAATGAAGGCGAAGTATTTCTTTTACTTCAATTGCATTGGTGTATTCAGGGTGTGCCAAAAATTCAATTTGAAGTGTATTAATATCTATTATTAATAAACTATATAATATAGTGTCGATTGTCCAGTACGTCGGTGAAATTGTGGGCAATCTATGATAGGTCGATGTAATTTATTCTGACCTACCTATGTGAATTATTTGACTTGATTGATTTTGAAATTTTGCTTTGTAAACTAGGATCTTTTGGTCTTGTTCCTGCTTCTTCCTATCGGTCTTTTCCGGTATTATCTATCTCAAAAAATGCTATATTATATACAATGGTTACTGTTCCAGTGATTTGGTTCTTGCTTCTGGTGGGACACAGAAGCAAGGACCAAATTTGACCTCGTAGAAGTCAAGCTGGGTCCTCTGGGATTTGTATAAACAATCCAAGTCCTTGTCCAAGTTAACTTTCCATTTCTTGCATACGGTGACGACATTAAAATGTGTTCAAAGATTTCCACAAAAGATGATAACGGTAAACTAGATCACTAGATATGTTACTTGCGTGGTGTAAAGGATTTGAACTGGAATAAAATATTTGCAAAAAGCGTGTTGTTATACAGGCTGTCCGAGAAAATGTAGGAAATCTCTCGCATGCAGATTGAACATGAAAAAATAAGTTCCTATAAATTGTTTTCTTACTAGCCCTTCCTACGGAGATATGCGTCCCTGAAGGACGACGCTGAAAATCGGTTTTTCCTGAATTTTCTTTTAAAGTACTTAATATAAACACAGTGGTGTCCCAAGAGGCACCTTAACGAAATTATTGAAAGATTTCATAAGAGGGTTCATAATGGGCTCCGTGAAGTCTAATATACTCGCGGGTACGACAAATTAAGGACTGTTGTACCCGCAACAATAACCCAGCCGTGTTACTTACCACATCACAATGAAACGTGATTCTCTGTAGAAGTTCCTTCCTAGTGTTGGCCGGAGTGAAATACACCAATTTTTTGAGGTGTCCCCAGAGGTAAAAATTCAACGGCGCTAGGTCGGGAGATCGAGGAGGCCAGGATCCTTCTCTACCTATCCAACGGTTTGGATAGGCGTTATTCATGTACTCCTGCACACGAACGCTGAAATGCGGTGGTGCGCCATCATGCATGAAGTGTTAATAAGTTTTACTGTATGTATTTTATTTTTGAACATATGATCCACTATTAGTTACAAACTTATTCCAAAATTTTTCTAATGAGGCAATACATTCCAAAAAAAAATCCGTTTGGTAGTCTTAAAAAAACTCTTCTACTACTTCTTTCAGGCAATCGTCTGAAGAAAAACATCGTCACCTCAGAAGTTTTTTTTTTTTTAAGAAAGAGATAATCTATCCATGCCAAATTCGGGCTGTAAGTTGGATGTTTCATCTCCATGAAGCCACAGTTGTTGATTATTTCTCAGACTTGGCAAAATTTATGAACTATGCAATGGAGTAGCATAATCTTTAGAGCAAAGCTTTGGATTCTTTTTTTCTCTATTACAGTTTCGTGACGAGAAATTGTTGACGATGGATAATTAATTGAGTAGTTCTTCGGGCTGCTTCCATCGTTTGTAGGACTTTAATAATCCGACGTTTCGGCAGTCAATCTACTGTCGTCTTCAGAGTACCCCTGGGAAGGGCTAGTTGTTGCCAAACTCATTAAGAAATTGGAAAAACATATATGTCAGACCTGAATTTGGCAAAAACTATCTTTTCTAACTATCGAAATTCTCTGTATAAAAACTAGTAGCTTCCAACCATATAGGGAGGCAGTGACAAAGATGGAAGTTTTTCTCTGTAAAGAGCTACTCTCAATGATGCTTTTCTAAGAATTTTTTAAATGCGGATACAAATCTATCAACTTCCGGAAAGGTGTCTGTGATATATTCACAGAATCTGTTAAGAGCATGATTAAGAGCATATTATGTTTTCTCAGAGACAACTTTCCAAAAGTTGACAGACTTGTATCCGCTTTTAAAAAAGTTTTCAGAAAAGCACCATTGAGAGTAGCTCTTTTTACAGGAAAAACCTTTCATCTTTGTCACTGCTTCCCTCTCCAGTAATAACTAGATGGGGGAACGTGGTTGGAAGCTACTAGTTTTTATGCAGAGAATTTCGATAGTTTACAAAATTTCGTTACATGTCTAAATGACGATGCTTAAAGTGTTTCTGAGTGCAAGGAACTAATACAAATTTCAAATTAAAAAAAATAGTTGTACTTTCTTCAGGAACACTTTGGAAATTTTCCAAAACTAATCACTTATTTTGAAAAACAAAATCTCAAATTAAATGATGGATTAACCACATTAGATGTGGGTTTTAATAATTTGAAAAATATTCCAAGTGACTTCGGATGTGGCCTTCGGCAAAAGTTACACGCAGTTTTTAATAGAAATCCAGATTTAATGACATTGTGGCAATTGTGTAAGGGGACAATGCCTCAAAATCTAACTGCTAAATACTCTGAAATTAAACAATATTTCCAGTATGCGCCTATAACCAGTTGAGATGTAGAAAGGACGTTTTCTATCTACAAAGATGTGTTTTATTCAAAGAGAACAAATTTTACAAAAGAGAACCTTGAGAAAATATTGCTAGTTAATATTAATACTCCTTTACTCAACTTGAACTACAAATAAAAATGTATTTCGTATTTTATAGACCACCACCCATTTGTTTGCCAATTATATAAATAAAATTAAAAACTCTTGACTCTAATAACTGCTTGACGTGCACTGCCATTACAGTAGCCATACACAAAATGCATGACCGCATACTCTTGAGAAGAAAATCGGCAAGGCATTTTGAATAAAGAAAACGTGTCCACTCATTAATAAGCTATTGTATGAACTGAAACGTACGTTTATTAAAAAATGCAATGTTAACAGTCATCTGAACATTTGTTTATTGTATGATATTCATGGTTCAGCACTTACGAAATAAGTAAGAACCTTGTTTATCATAAATCAATTTCCAGTACCCTTTTTTGTAGATCTCCAAGAAATAACTATATGCACTACGACACGTGTTTATTTATTTTAGGATAATATTTTATTATGCGACGTTAACAATCACTTGAAATGAAGTCTACTTTACACTCCTAAAATTTGAACATAACGATACGGGATGCTTGTATACATTAAAAATACCAATATGTAACAACATTAAGTTTTAGTGAGGAGAATTCTCAATATCTAGCTATAAAACTAATGAATAAATTACGAGGTAATGTCATATACGAGATACAAAACTACGACCAAAATATTCTTAACTCAAAGGAGCTACTATTCAATAACATAATTTTTTCTGTGATTTTAATTATTTATTATTTGTTATGTGTATATTTTTTGTTTTTTTCTTACTGCATTGGCCTTTCCCGTGCTCTATCAACAGGAATAAATAAATTAATAAATAAATAATAGAGCTATTTTCATGTTTCATTTCAAGTAGATGTATTTTTACTAAATGAAATTTCTACGAAATAGACAAAATACCACCATAAACGCAATGAATGGGTGGAGAAACACAGTTAAGACGTTTCTTTTGTCATTGCAATAGATCTTAAAATCCGATGTTACACCTTGTGGTATTATTTCATAAATTACTATTTCTAAGGAAAACTTGTCTATTGTTGCTGGAAAATTTCTAAATTACAACTGGGGATCATACAAATACATGTAAATACCTGCCATAAACCTTTTAACTAGGCAATGGGTTGTATGTAAATGTACTTAAGTTTGTTAGGATAGTTTGTCTTTTAACTCCCTTAGATATAACAATATAATCCAACTAGGAGCCAATAACATTATTTTCTGAAGAGGGGATTATACGGCATTAACAGAAATAAGTTTAAAGTTTCCATGAATTGATTGATAATCTAAAATTATGTTATTATTATTATTGTGGGTAGCTTCAGATAAGAATCATTAAGTTGACCAAATTAGTTTGTTTAGGGATAAATACTTTTTAATAACGTGGAATATTAACTGGTTAATTGTAATAAGCTACCAGGCAAGATCAATTTTTATTAACAAATAATTAAAGTCAAAAATATTTAAATACTGTGTTTAATAGTATATTATATTAACTTTATAGAATGAAACAAAAAGAATCCTGAACTTCTTAAGCGTAAAAGTCAATAGGAACAATGATAATTTAGAGTTTAATAACCTACCCGTACAGATATAATTACAAATTTTCATTCTAACAACCACAATTTAGGAAATACGCGGCCGTCCATAGTATTATGCATTATATTACTGAATTTTTCATTAATTCATTAAATTCATTAAATTAAGAAAATTTTATTGAAGAATTAAGTATTATTAAATATATCGGTGTTAATAACGAGTTAGATAGATACTGAAATAATCGACAGATTACAGAGGCCAGCAAATTTAGGATCATGATGTCCCCATTTGAATTCGATGATTTTTTAAGTATTTTGATGCATTTAAATATGTATTCAAATTTTCTCCATCACGTATAGATTTTTCAGAATAAACGTAGCAAGAAAATTGTAAAAAATACACGTTTACTTGTTTTTTTAATAATAATAAAGTTTATTTCGTTTTACATCATGTATGTATGGAAAATGTTAAAAAGCAGTAAAAATTAATATTTACATTAATACTAATAATTGCTATAGTCTATTTTTAAACTAAGAGGAGTAAATGGAAAAGCCACATTTACACTGTAAAAGTTACCAAATCAATGACATTCTGAATGTTTTTTTAAATTTTCGTATTTTATTAGTTTTTCTTTATTCATTGAGCTCAAAGGCAACATTTAATTTAGCGTTATTTCCCGCTTTATTTTGAATATAAACTCTACACCAATAAAGTCACAACGTAATTAAACATTTATTAAAAATTATTTACATTAAACACAAAAATAACATAAATAAAGGATTTAAAGAAATCAAAGGCTCCGTTAACTACTTGTTACTTGCAAAAATTAAACAAAATAATCTATTCTAAATCTGAACTGTCTGAGAAAGTATCACTGTCACTATCACCTTCTCTTCATGGGTCCTTGAATTTTGAATCGTGGTCGAAGATTGCCTCCATTTCCACTCCGTTGTTATGTATCTCCCAGGGTTGTGATGTGTTTGTGTCTGATTAATATCGTGCGTTGTGTTTGCTTTTGTGCGGTCATGTGTTGCGTGTGCAGTCTGTGCGTCAGTCGCGTTTTTGCGTTTAAGTCGTGTGTGTTTGTTTGTTGGTCATCATCACATTTTTTTTTGCGTTTCAGTTGTGTGTGTTTAATGTGTTTTGTTGTATAGTGTTATTATTGTATGTGTCTGTGTAACGAAGTGTTGTATTTGTTCGTTTGTTGCGTTAGTCGATTGTAGTGTTATTAGAATATTGCCTAAGGCAAGTGCTAATTCGTCAACTGTGTTAAGTTTTGTCTTGTTTTGTCTTTGTGTCCATGGATTACTTGTTGGGGGTGGTGCTGGTACGTATTTAGGTTGAGGTGTGGTTTTATTTGTAGGATTGTTTGGGTTATTGGGACAGTTTATGAAAGTGGATAGATGAGGACCACCGCAGTTTGCACACTTTGGCGTGGTTGTTTTTGTCTTAGTACATAGATGTGTCGAATGTACGTCTCCGCATTTCATACATTTGTAGTTTATGTTGCAATTCCGTTGGTGATGTCCGAAAGTCTGGCACTTGTGGCATTGTATAATGTCAGTCCGTTTGTTTAGTTGTTCTATTTTGATTGCAAGTCCGCAGCAGTCGCGTAAGTTGTAGATTGACTTGTATTGTCTCGTCAGTTCGATTAATACAAGAGGTGCTGGTATTCCGTGTTTGCCGTTCATGCGTTTAATTTTTAAAGTCGGGTATCCTTGGTCTGTCAAGTCGTCTGTAATGTCAGTGTCTGTTATAAAGGTGGGAATGCCACGCATCACCACCTTTAGTGTCTTTTCACTTCTTAATTGGAAAGTGTAATATTGTATTTGTTCGTTGTCTAGTGTGTGTTTGAGTTTTCGGTAGTCTTCGTCTGTTGTCGGTTCGATGTGTATTCCTGGTTTCACCATTTTGTTTTCTACTGTGTTAATGCTGTTTGATTTAAGTAATTGTCGTATGTATGTCCATTTGTCTTTTTCGATTATGATAATTGGTGCGATTTTGTGTGTTTTTTTTGTTTCAGTTTTTGTGTTAAGTGTAGTGTGTGTCTTATCACTTACCCTGGGTGTGCTGTTCGATGTTGACGGTTGTGGACGAGTTTTTTGTTTCTATTGGTGTGCTTGCGTGTTCAGTTTTCTGTTTTTTTGCTGTTTTCTTTGGATTTATAAAACTATTTGAGATATTCATGGCGAATTTTTGTAGATCTATGAGTTGTTGTTTGCTTTCTGACGGTTTTACTGAACTTGTTTCCTCTTTGGGCGATTCTAGTATTTCTATTTTTACCGTTGGTTCGGCGGGATCTATGATGAATGTTTGCTGTTGTTTTTTTAATAGATTTTGAATCTCTTCTTTCTCCGTGGTTCCGTTAATAATGGTTTCCGCGTCTTTGCGTTGCTGCGGAGTGCATCTTCTTTTAAAACTTGGATTCAGCGCTAGGTTGGTAATCGTAGAAGTGATATATCGTCCGGCCATTGCTTCCGGGTTCGCTTTGACGGTTACCGTCGTCTGTTTAAATGCAATATACGTGTGTTCGTCTCAAAGACTAGCACACGAATGACGCACCTTCTCTTCTAAATTCCTTCATTTTAAGTAAGTATTTTCTTCTCCGTGTAATGATATCATCCCGTTCGATAAGAATACTTTTACGGTTTCTTTTCATGTACTTGAAGTTAATTTGCTTCATAAATTTGTACAATGACGAACGGGACATTTGTGGTAAATCTGGACGTTTCTTTATTTCCATCAAAATTTTGTCCAACGTAGGTAATTCGTTTTTATAAAAGAAAGCATGCACTATTTGTCGCACAGACTGTTTAACTACTTCATCGTATGCAGCAACATTACCAGGTCGTCCTCCATAGTGTTTAGATGCAGTAACTGTACCAGTCTCATTATACTCTTTTATGGTGCGATATACTGTCGATTGTGCAACGCCTAAAAGCAGAACATTATCAAATTGGTTACATTATTCAATCCATGAAAACTTACCCACGGTGTTACTAATTTTAGAAACAATAACAGTTTTTTTAAGATTCGGTTCATCAGTTCGCAGCTGTTTATACATATTTAAAACACATTTCTTTTCAGCAACAGATAAATGCCCTATATCTAAACGTTTGCGTTTTTTCGGAGGTGAAAATGATGCTGAACTTGTTGCAACAGTATCCATATTTATATGAATATTGAATAATTATCGATAACTACAGAAGGGTATCTTAAAGGTTTCGCAAATTCTAAAAAGAACGGATTTATTTACGTTAATACAACTGAATAGAACAACGGGAACACAACAGAAAACGAAATTTGACAAGCGTTTGACATCGATAGGTCAACACGCAATTTTTGCATAACGTAATACTACCTCTGAAGCAACCAATCACGCATAGTAATTTTGGCGCGATTAATTTAAAACGCTCCTCTTAGTTTAAAAATAGACTATAACATATAGAACAAAAGTTTACATTACAATGCAAGTTATCACACTACAATTAAAATCCATGCTCGAGAAACTCATATACACTGCGAAATGCTTCTTATAATTTTGCCACAATTTTAGAATAGTATAAATTATCATTGCAGCTAAGATTTTCTGAAGTTGTAGTTCTTTTTTGTGATAGTAGTAAACAACAAGACATCACAAAAACCACCTTCACATGTTCAGTTATGTAATATTAAATACGACAAAACCATTGGGGGTATTAAAGGAAGGCATCTAAACAAAGTTCTATTATTTATTTCAGTTGTAATATTATTTAGAATTTCCCTTTAAAGGCAATAAATTTGTAGTAATTACTAGGACTGCCTACGAGAATTACATTACGAATGATTTAAAATTTATTATTTACCACTAATTACCTATATATAAATTTCCTACAATAAACTTTAAATTATATTTAATTGTACTGAATACGCTCCAAACGAAACTTAAGCATCATATGCAAAGGATACCAGATAATTGACCTATAATCTAGCTTGCTGGCAACAAAAGCCCAGTAATAGGACTTCAATACAAATATACTATCAAAATACGAGGGCTGTTTCCAAAATTCTGGGAATTGTGCTCTAATTAAATTACGCAGACCTTATAGGTTCCAATAGCTATTGGTGATAGACAAGTCTTGACATGTTTATGCAGCTATCCTGTGCAATATCGTTCAGTTTGATTCAGTTGTTTGGCCAATGTAAACGCATTTTTGTAGCACTGTTTGTGTAACCATTGAAGCCGCGGCTAAATCTCAAAGGGCAATAATTTTCTTTGAAGGAAAAAAGAAAGAAAGAAAGAAAGAAAAAAGTGAAAAGATAGCGTGAAAACTGCAGAAATTATTAAACGTGCAAAGAGTTTCGGGTGAGTCTGCAGAATCTAAGAGTCCTGTACAGTATCGTTATAAGACTATCCACGCAGTGGTCGATTCCAAATTTGAAAAAGCTTTACGGGGTGTTCGTTTTGGGAGTTTAACTGACGTAAAACATGCCATAAATAGGTGGACTGAGGAGACACCGAAAAAGTCCTTCCGAGATTGGCTTTAAAAAATTAATTTATCGTTGGGATAAATGTATTCAATTAAATGGCGAGTATGGTGAAAAATTTCATTTTAATATTGATTGAAATTGACAAAATAAAAAAATTATAGTTAAAAAAAAAATAATAAAAAAAAAAAAAAATATATATATATATATATATTATGATGGTAAATTGTAGATCGTTACAAAATTAAGTTATAGTATATACTGCTTAAATTTTTTATATCATCAACAGAAATGATATAAAAAATTTAAGCAGTATATACTATAACTTAATTTTGTAACGATCTACAATTTACCATCATAATTTTTTTTTTTGTTGTTGTATACCTTATGTTATTTAAATATCAATTACATTTAAATATCATATACTTTTGCTTATCATGCTGACTGTTCCGTATTTTGATTCCTGTCTAGTTGTCCGAGCAGGTTTTCGTGGTTTTCCTTCTCGTTTTGAGCGAATGCCGACAACTTTGCATCTTGCACACCTTGCTAGCTATTTTTTGGAATACTAAGGCATGACTTATTATTATTATTGGAATGTAGCTTTGAATAATTTAAACCATAGCAACTCAATTATTTGACATTTATATTCTGTCATTTATATTTTTTATTCCCTTGACAAAGGCATCATTGCCGAAACATGTAGGGTTGTTTTAAATATATATACTTTGAAGTAATGAACCAGACCTTTAATCGCCGACTTATTAAGTTTACCTTATATATATATATATATATATATATATATATATATATATATATATATGTCATATATAATATGAAAACTCTAAATTCAAATCTGTTCAGTTTTCTTCTATCGGACTAGGTTTCCATAGAAAAACAAATCAAGTGTAATAATGTTAAGTACTGTTTTCAATCAAATTAATACAAATATATTAAATACATAAAATTAATAAAAACATTAAAGTTAAATAAAGGGGTATATAAAAAGGGCCCCTCGTGGGATTTAATGAAACTTCAGAATTATGTTTTATATTAGAACTTACGAAATAATGTTTAAAGTATGAATAGATGTAATATTTGTTAACATTGTTAGCAATATGTATTCAATATTACGTCTAGTTGGAAAACTATTCATTATTATATTTCTTTTTTTCCAATATTCATTTCCATTTCGTCGCTACCTATACTTATTTGAGTGAATAATAGCCCATAGATATTTATGTTGATAGCGACGAAGAAAAAGAAGGCTATTTTCATTTCCCTATATATCCCCATACAATCGCATAATGTCGATCAATGTATTGGGGGCGACTCTTACAATGGACAACAATCGATCGTTGTTCTGATAAACTGAGTTCATTATTCGATAAGCTTACATAGTATAGTGTATAGCTATTATTGCAATGTAGGATTTACTATATAAGAATATGTATGCATGTGGACGGCAATGGTGTATTCAAAATATAAATGATAAATTAAAATTCCATAATATATATTTGTACTTTAGATATACATATAATCATATAAACATCACATGGTCTCTTTATTTTATATAGGATATCTTTTAAAAACGAAGTATTACAAGTTTTGCATCAAATAACCAGAGATCCCATAAGATTCTCAGCAACTATATATAACCCGCTGAAGTATATACAGGGTGTTTTTGCAATAAAGATACAACGTATTATAAATGGAAAGATGTAATTATATAGTACATAAATCGAAAATATTGTGAGTCAATTACGACGCGAACCCCGACATTAAAAACATCCGGAAAATTGAAAAGTGACGTCTATGAATTCAAAGTATTCAGAATGTATATAAATAATAAATATCTCACACGCAGATAGACTACAGCGTATGTTTACATACGTAACAGCCGAATGGGATGGACAGTAACAAAACTGTTCTTTTTGGTATTGTCGGTATCCTTTAAGATATCGTCTTTTATAATATAGTCGCTCGCACAGTGGGGTTAAATAGTATATTAAAGTACAAGTTGCATAAGACATGATTTTAGTGCACGCGTTCAAGTTTAGAAAACGAGCCGCAAGGCGAGTTTTCTAAAGAACAAGTGCACTAAAATGTCTTATGAAACATGTATTTTATACTATTTTTTCTATTTCGGACATTAAAAGTTCAAAAAGACTTAAAATAAGAGGCATGTTTTTTACGAAAATTGTAAACTAGATGTTTAACTAGAGCATTTTAAATATTTGAAAATCGGCGGTATTATATGTCATTTTAAGTTTAAAATTTAGATTGATTTATGCAATAAATTATTAACGAAATGGACGAAGCAAATAATTGCACGCCCCCAGAGATTCGCAAAATAGCAGAAGATAATTTACAAAATCTTTTGCCAACAAAGTCTCGACATATTTATCAAAAGCAATACGAGCACTTTTTAACTTGGTGTAAAGAAAATAATATCGCGAATATTACTGAAAATGTAATTATTGCTTATTTTGATAAGGAAAGCAAGATAAAAAAGGCATCGACCTTGTGGTCCACATATTCGATGTTACGATGTTGTTTAAATATTTATAAAAATATAGATATCTCAAAATTTTCTAGGCTTCTTGCATATTTAAAAAGATTATCTGAAGGCTACGAGCCTAAGAAATCCAAGATTTTAGAAATAGATCATATTAACAGTTTTATAATAGAAGCCGATGATAAAACATATTTAGCAATGAAAGTAAGTAATACAAACATCCTTGTAATAGTATTTTATTAATGTTCTACATTATTTTGTTATAATAGTCATATTAATATTGATAGGTTATCCTTATAATGGGTTATAATGGAGATTGTCGTCGTGAAGAAATCATGAACATGATTTTAGATGATATACAGTTTAAAAATGATGTCATAATGGTTAGAGTGCCAAAACTAAAACTTATATTCCAAGACAATTTATTATAACAGAAAAATTATGGATTGATTTTGTTAAAAAATATAATTCACTTCGTCCCACTAATGTTACACATAAACGCTTCTTCCTGTAATATAGAAATGGTTCTTGCGTGAATAATCCAATTGGCATTAATACTATAGGAAAAGTACCAAAAGTTATTGCTACTTACTTAAATTTGCCTAATCCTGAGCTCTTCACTGGACATTGCTTTAGGCGTTCAAGTGTTACACACTTGGCTAATAGTGGAGGTGACTTAATATATTAATAGCAATTAAGCGCCATGGAGGATGGAAATCTTTAGCAGTGGCTGAAGGTTACATTGATAATTCCACCATGAAAAAAGTTGATGTTGCTCGAATACTGTCTAGTGTACCTAATACATCCACTAAAATTATTCAGAATCCATCGATTTCTGATGCAATAGGCAGTGATGTGTCAATCAATGTGAATCAACAGGAATTCAAACAAAACATAGTGTGTTCCCAGAATCTGCCTGGAATCTCCATTAATGCACATGACTCTTCTAGTGTTACAGTAAACGTTGATAACAGTTGCACTATTCAAAATGGGAAGTAAATGTCAATAGTAGCATTAGATCTTCCAACTCTGTTTAACAATTTATATTGTTAATTAGTATAAATAAAATGTTAGCAAGTGTTTTTTATTCTTTGAACCTATACAACTTTTACTACACATGCTTGTTATACACATTTATATTTGACATTTACATATGATTTAGTTCCATTTCTTTTTTTGTGACCAACCTCTAAAAACAAAATTTTGCGTGCGAAAAAGTAATACTTTATGCAACCCAAACGGGTGTAGAAAAGTGTACTTTTAGCACCGAAATAGAAAAAAGTTTTTGTGAAATATATTTCTCATTTTCCCGCTTTTATGAGAGAAAATATTTTGAATTTATATTCTACACAATTACATCTTTTCATTCCTATACCTTGTCTTTTTATTTCAAGGCCAGTCTATATATATATATATATATATATATATATATATATATATATATATATATATTTCGTCGAATGTTTTCGCGGTTATTTGTTGAAGCGTTGTTTTTCGGGATATTTCGCCGCGCGTTTGTACGATTTCGTCTTGGGAAGGACAACTTTCTTCTCGACGTTTCGGTGCCATCACTTTCATCTTTTTCTTGAGTATCTTCTCGTTGCGATGGTAACATCAAGAATGCGTCAATTTCCTGTGCCGCTCGTATTATATGATCAAGTAGTAGTGGGGACGCGTGTCTGGCTCCTTGTGATTGGTCCGTCGGTTGTTCTGTCGCTTTCAGCTTTTTTTGTCAATATTTACCTAGCTTAATCTATTTTTGTTTCGTTTTTGATTAAAAAAATTTATAAAAATTTCCAGAAAACTTCTTGTTACTTCTTAACCCCTTCTCCTTGCAATAAGAAAAATCACGCACATAATAGATTACTGGTAGTATAATCTCAAAAAAATCGATGGAAACATCACTGGTGTTAACCACTAGACCACGAACAATTGAAAATTTTTCTAGAGGTAGTTCTGGTCATCTGCAGCACGTAATGTAAATTGCTCTCACAAATTTCAGCCATTTAGTTAAAATGGCCAGAATTGTTCATTCGGGCGAATTTTACCTTCCAAATTTGCATATATCTCTTAGCAGTCATATGTGTTTCCAATACGAAAAAAATATGTCCAACTATATCTTGGAAATATTTTCTTTTTGTAGAATCTCCATGGTGCTATCAACAATGGAGGTTCTGAAAATCTCACCGCCGTCTAGCAATATCCATTTCCCTGGGGCAGAGGTCCATTTCCCTGAGGCAGAGGTCCATTTCTGCACTTTTTTTGAAACATCTATCCCGCCAGTTGTTAATTATCCATAGTAAAAGCATATCTAAGCGTATCTCACCGAAAAGAATTTCGATTGGTTCCACCCGCGATGCTCTAGCTTGAAAATTGACTGATTTAGGAGGTTCCAAAGCTTAGCGTATATCACTTATACGTATACTTACATCACTTATCCCATGGATGGTACCCTACCAGGGCCGCAGTGCATTTTCGTGAAAAATGTTGTTATATGTCAGCTATAATATATACACCGTGTTAGGGAATGCTTTAGTCAAAATTAAAGGACAGATTATTCATAAAAAGTTCTGCAAAAAGCTTTTTATCGCTTTTCTCCTAGTCATATGGTTTTCTAGATACACGATGCACAAGATAGACCCCAAAAATTTAGGCAACTACTGATATAATTTCCTTTTTTTCTATCAAGTGACGTGTTGCTTAAAATATTTAAGATGTTACGTAGCAATTTAAAAAAAAAGTAAACATTACGTCAAATTGACAGTAATTCTGCTCAATTTAAAATGGTTCAATATTCCATTTAAGAGTACGTTGACATGTACTTTGTGTATGGTGAATATGGTGGAAATGCTAAGGATGCAGTTAGAAGATACGCAGAATGGTATCCTCATCGTAGAATACCTAACAATAGTTTCTTAGCGGTGCACCAAAGACTTAGGAAAACAGGTTTGGTAGTACCAAAAAACCAAGAAGTGAGAAGAGGACATGATGAAAGAGTGGTGGCTGTTGAGGCAGATATTCTTCAAATCGATGTTTGCATATTCGTTCTGTATACGTAATTTGCCCATTTGTTTCAGATATAATAAGGTCGTTATATCTCCAAGTTATTATTATTGTATTCTTAGCTGCTACGGAAAAGTAATTTTAAGTAATAAAAAAACAATAACGTTTTCTAAAAGATAAAAGTAAAAAAATCAATAATTCTGCAAAATAAATTTTAATTCTAAGAAAGTCACTAAATATAGGATTCGAAAATACCGCCCTCTCTCCCCAAACAATAGCCGAGCCTATTGTAAAACTCCCGCCTCACTCCCTCGAGATTTCTAGGGGTTATTGTCTCGAAAATTCTAAACAGTTGAACTTGCAACTGTTGCAACCTTTACGTTTGCACAGCTAGATACGAATGACGGGCAATCTATTGCTCTCGATCATCGAACTTATGTATGCGCACGCGGAGTGGCATCGTACATACGTTGCCACATCGCATGACGTTCCATACGTATATTGTTGCGTATGGCCCGTAGCAGGTTGGACCTATCGGTATATATACCGGTTCTGTGTGCGACAATTCGTTAGTATTTTAAAGAATCTCTTTGGTATCCTTATCACTTCGAAAGAGTTGAAAGTTTGAACAGGGAAGATTTTGTCGTTAGACGTCCATTTTACAATTGGCTGTTAACAAAAATTGCAGAATATACTTTGTTTTCGGAACAAATTTTAATGACTGACGAATGCTGTTTTACTAGAGGTTGGATTCTTAATTTACACAACTGGCATGTCTGGCATCACTCCTCATGCTATAATTGAACAAAATTTTCAACGTCGATTTTCTATCAATGTATGGGCTGGAATAATTGGCACCCGACTTATAGGCTCATATGTTTTATCAATTCGTTTAAAATGGAGAGAGGTATTTAAATTTTTTACAAGAAGTATTACCAGGATTACTAGAAGAATTGCCTTTGGAATTACGTAGAATAATGTGGTTCATGCATGATGGGCTCGCTGCACATTTTACTCTGCAAGTAAGAAACTTTTTAAATGAAATTTACGGTGAACGGTGGATTTGACGAGGTGGACTACATGCCTGGGCACCTCGATCACCTGATCTTAACAGCTTAATCACTGGTCTACAAGACTCCTGTAGAAATCTGGAAGATCTTGAAAACCGCGTTATAGCGGATGCAGAATTTATAAGAAATAAGAAAAATGAACTAGCTCTAGTAAGTCAGTCACTAAACAGGCATGCTGAAGCCTGTCTTGAAGTAAATGGTGGACATTTTCAACATTTCATTTAATTTTATTTTTGTCAACTTAAATAAACGTCATATTGGCAGTGCTTAATGTCACAGATGTCATAGGCATCTGTAACAAATAAACGAATTGCCTATAAGTAGTTTTATTGGTTGTGTCTTGTCTTTATTAGTAACAAATTTAACTATGCTTTTTCTCTAAAACTCTACATATTTTACAGAAATTACATAACGTTTTTGTTTGTATTTTAAAAATAAATCGATCTGTAAATTTTGGTTAAAACATTCCCTAACATCCTGTATTTTAATTATTATTTTATATTAATTTTTTTTTTATTTTAAATTATTATATTAAAAAATACCGTATCAAAAAAGCTTTATTGGTTGATGAGATCTAAGATGATTACAAACTTTTCATTATGCGTTCACCCTAATTGTTGTAATTAATATATTGAAATTAGTACTACAAATTATATTGAAAAATAATAATTATAATATTTTCGAAATTTATTTTTTCAGTCATTATTTTGATTTCAATTAGTTTTGTATGTTTTGCGCCCCACTAAGGGGCTGCGCCCTATATTCACTTACAAGTCACTAACGTAAGATGTAATATATGTATATTTATCACTTATAATAAATACCTGCATTATCATATTTTGCTTAAAATACAGAAATGTATTTTAAGAATGTCCAGAAATCTTCGGGATTTACAGATAACAATAATTTAATACCATTACTTTCAAGTAATTGATTTCCTTTGTAGCTAAAGTGGTCGATTATTTAGCTGTCACTTTTATTTTGTCTGAACTATTCAAACTTGTTCTTTTTTATCCTATTTCAACAATCAACAATTAGTTATGTATACTTGTCAAACATAATTTGCTGTAGGTAAGCAATTTGGAATATTCTAGAAAGGGGATAACAATAAAGTTCTAATAATAAGTTGATTATTTAGAATTATTTTATTTTCATATATCATTATTCCAAGGAATTTGTACTTAATTAATTATTAAAATATATTTAATTTTTTGGCTGAAATAATTGGAAAATTGATTTTATTATTACAATTAATATTTTTTTCTTACAATTTAATAAAAAATAAAAAAAACAAATTTAATCTACGATTCCTCTCCTATATTCGTCGATAAAAAATTAATTGTTAAATTTAAAAGTGTTTATGTCGGCGATGAAATTAATTTTCTCTCAACTTGGCTTTATATACAACTTCTTTCTTTCAGAAAAGTCGTGGAGACATAAAACAAGAAAAAGGGTTTAAACTTATCGATTTCAAATTCAAATCTTTTCCTAACCCGTGAATCGAAACAAAACAATTCAAAGGTTTCAGAAACGGACTTTTCACAAAAAGGTTCTTCGTGTCTGAAACGGCAACAATAGGGGGGCAATGGATTCTGGTATGCTTTCTTCGAATAATAGGGTGGTCTATTATGTCTGTAGGTACCTAAACTATTGGAGAGCTATAGAAATAAATTCAATTGTAGATTTCGAGGTGTTTATTATATTTCTTTCAAATCATCAACCATCTTTGTTTTTTATTTTACAGTGTTAAATAAAAACCAAGATGTATTATCAAAAAGAATTAATAAAATAAATTAACAAATTGTATTTATGTGTAATATAATAACATTTTTCTATAATCTAATATAATACAATTAATAATAAATGTTCATTTAGATATATATGCAGGTATAACTACAATATGCACCTACTTATATTATTAATAATATTTACACAAAAATCAGTCGCAATATAAAGAATCACAGAAACACATAGTGTATATATCTATATATATATATAAGTACTTGTAATACAATAAATATGTACATGTACACTTATACAGTGTGACGTATTATATTCATTGTATGTTAGAAATGCAACCAGCGCAAAAAATAAAATAAATTATAAAAGTCACCTTTGTAAAAACACTACTTAAATTATAAGTCACTAATACATTACTGGAACTGGTCTCCTTAACTCCAAATCTGTCGATGATGCGGGACTCGAACCGGGACTTGACGACGCTGAATACAGCATGGGCCCGGTGGGTATTGTTGAGAACATATGTGGCATCGGACCGGGTGCGAAACTCTTCGGTGGTGCCTGATGATATAACGACGAATACAGCGATGAATGTAAAGACGTCACAACTGCCTGAGTTGTATTTTTGTCGTTTGTCGCCGCAATTCGTGAAATATCAAACGCCGGATTGAAATATGGATACGGTGCACTTAAGGTGTCCATTTGTGGAAAATATGGTAATTGTAAATTATGAAATCCAACACCAGTTTTTAAAGATGACGGTAAAGGACCTTTGGGCTTCCTTCTCGGTCTGTATTTGTAATCGGGATGTTCCTTCATGTGTAACGCTCTTAATCGCTTCGCTTCGTCAATAAAAGGTCGTTTTTCAATCTCCGATAGCAACTTCCATTCGGCGCCGAGACGTTTCGATATTTCCGAATTGTGCATCTTCGGGTTATCCAAAGCTATTTTCCGCCTTTGAATCCTCGACCAAACCATAAAAGCGTTCATAGGCCTTTTTATGTGTCCGTCGGCGGATGAATTGGCTTGATGCGCTTGATACTCTTCCAACATGGTATTTGGATAGCCGTACAATGTGTTATTGGCGTTAGCAGACATCACAACAATCACTGTTTATAACTGAATAGTAGTTCAAGAACGACTGACGGTTTTTGTAGTTCCTGGAAGGTAGTAGGCATTGCATGGAGGCGTGGCATTCCGTTAGAACAGTGGGGTGAGAAGTAACTCCGCCCGTTTTTTCACTATTGGTCGATTTGTTTCCCACTACCTGCGTACATGTAACCACATACTTTATTATCATTTTTTTATTCTCCCTTTTCCCCTTTTTTCTTTTCTCTTTCATACTGCCTGTACCTTTGCATTGTATCCTGACAAAATACCTGTTAGTTTTCTTATACAGATACGCTAGTATACTAGGTATTTCGAGTATGGTTAAGTATGTAAATTATTATTAAATTAGTTATTATATCTATTTAGTTTCACAAAAGAATTCGTGCAGAACTGTCTTACAACTCAATAAATTCACATAATGTACTCTCTTACGTATAATATGCAAAATGATTTTAACAACTTTATTACTTTAATATTAATTTGTATACGATGCAAATTACTATGTGTAAAATATTCTCATTGAATCTATTTAGTCACAGGAAAAAAAGCACATTGAACATTATTATATTAAACGATAAAAACACACAATGTTGTATTAGATTTACACTTTATTTAATAATAATAATAATAACTATATGACAGCTGTTTCACCGTACAACGGTTTCTTCGGATATAGCAAGCGGTACTATAAAACATTTTACTTAAACGTAAATATTTTTTTATTTTATTACTTAATGGTATTCTCAGAAATTGGAAACCGAAATATTTTTACCCGCCTCTTTTAGTAGGGATACAAATAGATAACATAAATTATATAAGTGACACATATCTAACAAAATATTTCAATCACAAATAGGAAATAAATTCAACAGAGGGGAGGAATTAAGCTCTGTTTTGTCATTTAATAATTTATTTGAAAATTTTTGTTTATTAATTTGCATTGCTTCTAATAAATCTAGTTTCTTACTTTTGTTTTCTTCGTGTAGGATCTTGAAATTATTATTAAAACTATGGCTTTCTTCAATTAAATGGTTGGAGTATGCTGAATCTGTTTTCCCATTTCTAAACGAATAATAATGCTCGTATATGCGCTTTTTGAACGTTCTACCTGTTTGCCCGATATATGTTTTAGTACATGTGCCACAAGTTAGTTTATACACACCTGACTTATTATGATGTGCTGTTTTACTTTTATTGTTTTTGATGTAGTTACTAATATGGTTGTTGGTTTTATATGCAATGTTTATATTTTGTTTTCTTAAAAATTTTTCCAATGGTTTATTTTGTCTGCCTAGGTAAGTAATAATTTTAAATTTCCTGTCATGATCTTTAGTAATCGGATATATATCTTGTATTGCTTTAGTTTCTCGTTTTTTGGATATTATTTTATCTATTATATTCGGGTCATAACCATTATTGATTGCAATCTGTTTTATAATGTTGTATTCTGAATTAAAGTCTTCTATTGACATGGGTATATTTAATAGTCTATGAATCATACTATAGAATGCTGCTAATTTATGTTGAATTGGGTGCATTGATTTATTATGTATTGTTGTGTCTGTGTGCGATACTTTATGGTATATCGAGAATTTTAGTAAGTTATTGTTTCTCTTAATCGTTAAATCTAAAAAGTTAATGCTATTATTCTGTTCTTTCTCTATTGTGAACTTAATGTTTTTATGTATTGAGTTGATAAATTCTTCAAGTTTATTAAGTTGTCTATCTGTACCTGTATAACAAATTAAGATATCATCTACGTACCTATGCCAAAATAAAATGTTCTTAACTAATTCATTGTTATTAAATATAGTGGTCTCAAGGTTATCTATAAAAATATCCGCTAATAACGGGCTAAGTGGGTTGCCCATTATTAATCCGTCTTTACAACTGTATGGGCAACCCACTTAGCCCGTTATTAGCGGATATTTTTATAGATAACCTTGAGACCACTATATTTAATAACAATGAATTAGTTAAGAACATTTTATTTTGGCATAGGTACGTAGATGATATCTTAATTTGTTATACAGGTACAGATAGACAACTTAATAAACTTGAAGAATTTATCAACTCAATACATAAAAACATTAAGTTCACAATAGAGAAAGAACAGAATAATAGCATTAACTTTTTAGATTTAACGATTAAGAGAAACAATAACTTACTAAAATTCTCGATATACCATAAAGTATCGCACACAGACACAACAATACATAATAAATCAATGCACCCAATTCAACATAAATTAGCAGCATTCTATAGTATGATTCATAGACTATTAAATATACCCATGTCAATAGAAGACTTTAATTCAGAATACAACATTATAAAACAGATTGCAATCAATAATGGTTATGACCCGAATATAATAGATAAAATAATATCCAAAAAACGAGAAACTAAAGCAATACAAGATATATATCCGATTACTAAAGATCATGACAGGAAATTTAAAATTATTACTTACCTAGGCAGACAAAATAAACCATTGGAAAAATTTTTAAGAAAACAAAATATAAACATTGCATATAAAACCAACAACCATATTAGTAACTACATCAAAAACAATAAAAGTAAAACAGCACATCATAATAAGTCAGGTGTGTATAAACTAACTTGTGGCACATGTACTAAAACATATATCGGGCAAACAGGTAGAACGTTCAAAAAGCGCATATACGAGCATTATTATTCGTTTAGAAATGGGAAAACAGATTCAGCATACTCCAACCATTTAATTGAAGAAAGCCATAGTTTTAATAATAATTTCAAGATCCTACACGAAGAAAACAAAAGTAAGAAACTAGATTTATTAGAAGCAATGCAAATTAATAAACAAAAATTTTCAAATAAATTATTAAATGACAAAACAGAGCTTAATTCCTCCCCTCTGTTGAATTTATTTCCTATTTGTGATTGAAATATTTTGTTAGATATGTGTCACTTATATAATTTATGTTATCTATTTGTATCCCTACTAAAAGAGGCGGGTAAAAATATTTCGGTTTCCAATTTCTGAGAATACCATTAAGTAATAAAATAAAAAAATATTTACGTTTAAGTAAAATGTTTTATAGTACCGCTTGCTATATCCGAAGAAACCGTTGTACGGTGAAACAGCTGTCATATAGTTATTATTATTATTATTAAATAAAGTGTAAATCTAATACAACATTGTGTGTTTTTATCGTTTGATATGGATTTACATCAAGTAAAGGCAGAATCGATTCAATTATTATATTAGAATTATATTTCAGTTTATATGTGGGAATTAGAAAAATGCACATAGATTTACAAAAAAGTATAACTGTTATTGAAATTATTACTGTAAAATACAAATTAATACGTTACAAATCAGAGTGGCCAAATAATTAGTAGGAGGAACGGTATTTTTATAAAATAATTTTTCTCAGATTTTTAAAAAGATTGTTACTTAAGTATGGGATTACTGATTATATTCTCTATTCCTTATAAAATTTTAAAAAAATAATTTTTAGTACAAATTATCGCTTGATTGAAATTGAAAATAGTTTTTTTACCCGAACATTAGTATTGGAATAAAAAAGTGAATTAACATTAATGACAAGGTAACTTTTAACTTGAAATATAAATTTTATTTTGCTATTAATTTGATAAGTACACCAAAAAATATGACAATTTTAAGGAACCAATACACATTGGGGCGATAGTAAACTGGGACGCTTAACAGAACATGTACTAATCCCGCAGGTAAACTGGGCCTGCCAGAAATTTTCTTTCATAATCTTCATAGGTAAACTCGGGCGGTAGATACTTGGGCCGCCCAAATACTTACCTGGTATTTTGGCCCTAATTAGAGATTAACATTATTTCATCGTTTCATATTTTTCAATAAAAGGGATAAAGAAAACAAATATCAAAAGTTGATAAGTGCACCTATCTATCCGTTCTATTGCTTAGCTAAACAAAGTCATTACTTAAATCTGTGTCATACTATGTGGCCCATTAAAAATTTCCTAGAAATATCAACAACCCCTTCTAAATTTCTAAATAAACATGTAACAAATTCTATACAGATAGAATGTTATCAATTCTATTGGTTATTTTTCATTATAAAGGCGTGGCGTGTAAGTTTCTTTCTTTGTTCTCTTCAAATAAAATATTATTTATAAAACTGCAGTTGAAGTTTCATTACGTACAATGCAGAGTGTTAAAGAAATAGTTAGTCAACGAAATAAAGTTATGCTCTTGGTAAATAACTATAAGTTTTCTTTTAAAGAAGAACTCAAAAGCGGCGAGAAAAAGTGGAGGTGCAAGACTGCCAAGCGTCTAGCAAATATTTATACAGTGGGCCCGGACAACACAATATCGAAATCGAATTTAATTCATAATCATTCGGCATGTGACATTCGCAACATTCAAAGACAAGTGATTACAAGTGCAGCAAAACGTAAAGCTGTAGAGGATATTGGCAGTCAACCAAGTAAAATTGTACGTTCCCTTATTGCCAAAGAAGATTCAACAAGCATTACCACAACTGATCTGTCCTATAAAGGAAGAATATATATAACGCAAGAATAAAATTACAGCCAGTACTTCCCAAATCAAAACAAGAAGTTCACAGTTCACTTAAACCAAAGACGCAATTTTTGACCAGCCGTAAGGAAGAATTTCTTTTAGTCAACAGCGAAAATTCTAATATATTAGTGTTTAGCTGTTTTACAAATTTAAAACATCTTTGCTTAAGCCAGAAAATTTATGTGGATGGTACTTTCGACTACTGCACAAAATTTTTCTTGCAGTTGTTCACCATACATGGCTGCTTTAATGGTCATTATGTACCGTTAGTGTTTTGTGTGCTACCAGACAAAGCAACAGAAACATACAAAAAGTGTTTCGAATTTGTGACTGAAAAGTGTATCGAATATTCTCTGTCGTTTTGTCCCACCGAAATTGTAGCAGATTTTGAGATGGCTATCCATAATGCAGCTAAAATAATTTGGCCACAAATAACAATAATTGGATGCAGATTTCATACAACGCAAGCTTGGTGGCGTACAATTCAAAAACTTGGACTTTCAGCAGATTATAAAGAAAGAAGCGAGGTTGGAAAATGGATTGGTTATTGTTTTGGATTGTTGTTTCTAGAACCACAAGATGTTAGTGATGTTTACGTTTTTACATTATCTGCTATTCAACCAAAAGATGATAAAGTTACTTTGTTTGCTGATTATTTGGTTAACACTTACATATCCGAGGATGCCGTTTTTCCACCCCATTTATAGGCATCAAAAACAGCAAGCGCCGCTCGCACCACCAACGCATGCGAATCCTTCCATTCGCATATCAGCAAAACTTTAAATTCTCCTCACCCTTCTGTATGCGTTTTTATTGATTTTCTAATTAATTTTCAAAATGAAATATATGTAAAGTTGCAAAGTATTCACCAGCCATATGTACCTAATTCGGATACTCGGAAAAGGCAAAAATACCTTCAAAACAAAATTAATGATTTCAATAAT
Organism: Melolontha melolontha; assembly: GCA_935421215.2. Taxonomy (NCBI): domain Eukaryota; kingdom Metazoa; phylum Arthropoda; class Insecta; order Coleoptera; family Scarabaeidae; genus Melolontha; species Melolontha melolontha. The sequence goes on along the minus strand of OW285237.1, from coordinate 5,087,040 downwards.
GGGAAAGTGTCAACGTTAGAATTTCTTAAGTAAACTTCGCATTATTATAGTTACAGTATGTAACTATCTAATATTAAAATATATTTTGAATTTGTATATATAAATAAATTTTTATGATGTAATATGCATTTGTGATTTTATTTAACAAAATTAGTATATAGAGTTATTGAGGTAACCTCAGCCGCTCTAGATAAGTGTACTATTCGGCTCAAATTACTTATACAGCTTAAAACTTATTTTGACCGCGGAGGATTAAAATATCTAAAGCGGCCGAGTTTACCTCTGCCCGCTTGGGGGCAGCTTGGACTATCGGGCCGGGTTTACCTATACAGCTTAAAACTCATTATGACCGCGGAAGATTAAAATACCTAAAGCGGCCGAGTTTACCTCTGCCCCTAACCTATGGGTTTTGTAATGGGATCTCTAATCCTTTTATTATATATCAATAACTTGCCAAGTGTAACAAAAGATGTGACTTAAAGAATTAAGAAACATAATAAAAATACAATTGTCTTATTTGTTCAGAAGAAATAACCTTTCTGAGTTGGAGATTAAGTTAGAATTGATATATCCAAGAGATTATATTCTTTACATTATATTATACGTGTTAATTAGAATATTATGTTTAATTGTTTCGATATGTAATTAATTATAGTATTCGTCGTATTCTTTGTAGGTATTATGGACAAAGATTATTGTTAAAATTCTATGAAAAACATATATTTGAGTCATTATAATTAATCATTGCCTTTAAAATCTATTACCAGAATTTGGAAACTAACTAAAGAATTTCATGCTGTGCTTTTATTTTAATTGTAATTACATTTAATTGTGAACACTTTACGATCGATAGATATTTGGAAAATTTAAATCCCAGAAATAATATTCGCTCCTATCTTTTGCCCTTGCTCATTCTATTTCCTAAAAATACTATAAAGAGAGTGGTTAATGATTATCAGAGAGCGGACTCGAGCGATTGATGATTCATAGCCAATAGGCGTCTGCCTTGTATTCGCAAGAAGTTTGTTTCTGTAAGCGATCCGTGAGTTTCGAACAATTTGAAACGTGTGGCAACTGCATAAGTGGCACATACCTACATATGCAGTTAATATGTATCTGACAATGCGCAACAAAGCGAATGTAATAAACGGTTTGGTAACCGGCAGCAACTACTGTTGAAACAAAAGTAATGCTGACAAGCGAATTGCGTATCGAATTTTGAATGAAAATAACTTACAAAAACAAAACTCAAAACTATGTATTTTTCTGTGTAACATTGAAAGTGTAAAACATTACTATAAACAACTAAAATTTGTTCAAGGTGTCCCTGTGTTAAATTAGTACTTTTAGGTGTTAAAACGTCTTTAAAAATAGAAACCAAAAAATAATAGACTATCTGCACCTAACACTTTTAACGAAGAACTGTGTGAAGCTTTCATGGCGGCCAATATCCCATTCCAAAGCTGAAAAAGCCAGTCCTCAAGAGGTTTCTTATAAAATATAATGATCGTCATATAATAAATTAATCTACTTTACGTAAATACCACTTTTCAAAATGTTATTTGAGAACCATTGAAAAAATACGAACCAACCTATCTGGTCATTATCTTTGGGTAAGTGCAAACGAAACAACGCATGTAAGGGATATTTTTTGTGTTAACCCTTAACTGTGCTAGTGGGGTCCGCGCGGACCTGGCGGTATAGTTTTCTGTTAGCATTCTTTAGAGTATTAAACAGATGGCGTTGTGGGTCAACGTAATCTTAAATTAGGTTAGTTATAAGAGACGTGTGTAGCTGTAAAGTCAACAGCTAAATTATTTTGAAAATTATAAGACCTCGAATCTTTAAAGACCCCACCAACACGTAAGTGTACAGTGAAATTATTATTAGCTCTTCAAAAACCTAACTATATAATGCATTATTTTTAGTGTATTTTTGTCAATTTTACCATGTCAATGAATGAGTGGAGTAGACCTTTGACTGAATCAGAATTAAATGAAATAGCGAATGATCCAAATTTTCATTCCGATGAAGAAAGCGCAGCTGAAGAAAACGAATTTCAAGCTAGCGATCATGAAACAAATTCAGAAGCTTCTTCAGATGGCGATGAAAGCCATTTTGATAACGATTCCGATGATAGTAATGTATTTTATGGTAACGATAAAAATTTTAAATGGCAGAAGGCATGTAAAAGTCTTTCACGTACTCGCACTCACAATCTGATTATACATCTACCAGGCCCCAAAGGGAGAGCCAAAAATATCGATAAAAATGACATTACAGCAGTCTGGAAGTTATTTTTTACTGATAATATGCTAGAGACCATCTTGTTGCATGCAAATGTGAAAATAAGGAACAGACATGAGCAATTTCAAGTACCTCGGCCATCGTACACAGCTGAACTGGATATGATTGAACTAAACGCTTTCCTTGGTCATTTATATCTATCAGGTGTTATGAAATCTAATCACGAGGATATATCTGCTTTATTTGCCAATGATGGAACTGGTCGGGATGTTTTTCGGGCTACAATGAGTGTAACTCGTTTTCTGTTAATTTTGTCATGTTTGCGATTTGATGATGCACTTACAAGAGATCAAAGAAAAGAGCATAATAAATTGGCTGCAATACAGGAATGTTGGGATATTTTTATTGCGAATTGTGAATCTTTATATACTCCAGGAGAATATCTCACCATCGATGAGATGTTGGTACCATTTCGAGGCAGATGTTCATTTAAAATGTACATGCCCAAGAAACCGGCGAAGTATTGTCTAAAAATTATGTGCCTCTGCGATGCACGTACTTTCTACCTGTGTAATGCATTTGTTTATACTGGCAAGGAAAATACAGTATCAATAGATAAAGTATCTGTACCAACCCGCGACGTCCTAAAGCTCATACCTCCCATACAAAACACAAATTGGAATGTCACAACTGATAATTGGTTCTCGTCAGTCGAGTTATGTAACAAACTGAGAGAACAAGGCTTGACCCTTTTAGGAACTATAAGAATCAACAAACCGCAATTACCACTTGAGTTTAAGCCTAACAGAAGGAGACAAGTGGGTTCTACGATATTTGGATATAACAATGATATAACAATAGCTTCATATGTGCCTAAAGAAAACCGATCGGTGTCATTGATATCTACCATGCACCACGATCAAAAATTAAGCACTGAAAATGGAAAACCTGATATGATCAATGATTATAAGAGGACCAAAGTTGGCGTAGATGTATTAGATCAGTTATGCGCCAATTATTCAGTAGCTAGACGTACCAGGCGTTGGCCCATGGTAATTTTTTACGCTATGATAAATATAGCAGGTGTAAATAGTATGGTAGTATTGAACTGTGGGCGAGAAGAGACATTTAAAAGGCGACATTTGCTGGTAAGCCTCGGAAAAAGCCTCATTACTGCGCATATGCAACGAAGAAATCTCAGCCGATTACCTCGTGAACTGCAAACAATAATTTGCAAGCAGTTGTGTAAAGAGCTACCTACAACCTTTACGAACAATGAGCCAACACGAAAAAAGCGATGCGATCTCTGCTCCAGGGACAAAGACCGAAAGGTTAAGAGTGTATGCAAAAAATGCGGCAAACACATTTGCCCAGATCACACCAGTTTAGTTTGCAATATATGTTTTAATAACGTTTAATCGCTTATAAATATTACTGTTTGTTGTATTTCTTTAAAAAAAATAAATAAGCAATGTAAACATTTTTTGTTTTTATCAACTGGAAATTGGGGTTCGGACGGACCCCACCAGCAGATAAGTGTTAGCTCATTTCACCAGCACTGTTAAGGGTTAAATTTAGTTGTTGGAATTCTCTATCCGACAACTTTATACCAACCATATTTAATTTCCAGTCGTAAATGATGAAACAGTTGCAAAAGTAATTGATCAATGTATTCATAATATTCATTGGATAACAACTATAAATACAAGATGCTACTATTTTTGGCTCATGTAGCAGCTTATTTGTTAAAAACAGGGAAGTTATTAAAGCAATCTTATCCCAACATGCGTGCAGCACATGCACTACACAGTATGTGAATACATCAGGGGTCACTTTCCAAATGTTGATAAGCTAACTTCATCATTTAAAAAGATATTTCTCAAAGCTGAGACAAAATCCAGATTTGAATATATTAATATCTATTCTGCACAGAGCAAATTGAAAAAAATATATACATTTGAAGTATGGTGCATTTTTGCAACATTTTAATCATGCGCCCAACACCAGTTGTGATGTGGAACGGACATTTTCTATTTTTAGAGACGTTTTAACATCTGAAAGAACTAATTTAACACAGGAACACCTTGAACAAATTTTAGTTGTTCATAGTAATGTTTTTCACTTTCAAAGTTTCACAGAAAATACCTAGTTTTGAGTTTTGTTCTTTGTAAATTATTTTTATTCAAAATTCGATACGCAATTCGCTTGTCAGCATTACTTTTGTTTCAGCAGCTGTTGCTGCCAGTTACCAAACCGTTTATTACATTCGCTCTGCTGTGCATTGACAGATACATATTAACTGCATTTGTAGGTATGTGCCATTTATGTAGTGACCACACGTATCAAATTGTTCAAAACTCACAGATCCCTTACAGAAATACTTGTGAATAAATAATAATAAATAAATTTGCGAATACAAGGCATACGCCTATGGGCTTTGAATCATCAATCGCTCGAGTCCGCTCTCTGATAATTACACATACAATTCCGTGTGTAATTCTAAAAACAAGAATACTCAATGTGGCATACATTAGTGGCATGTGGGCAACCAGTTATACACCAGTAAAGCATTTACCTACAAACAGTAGTTAATTTCTTAAACCTTGTCTGCATGACCGGGGTCCTTTGGCGACCCCAGCACCACATTTTTTTCACAGTTGCCTACCCTGAATTAGTAGGCGTTTGGCCGTCCATCTATTTGTCATTTGCAGTTTGAGGTTATGTTGTGCAGTGGTAGTTTGACTATAAGTTTTCCCCTGTTCTAATTAAAGTTAAATTAGGTAAGTGGGGTCTGTAAAGGACCCCATCTGTGCTTTTGCGTACTAAATATATCATTTTAATATACACCTGTTTTTTCTAGTTTTTGAAAAGAATGCACACACAGAGAGAGAGCACAGAGTTGACCCATCTTGCTGAGAATATCGAAGATTTGTCGGATATAGAAGATGAATATGATGTCGATTTTCAAGAAATTCTCCGAAGATAACCGAGTCCGAAGATAACCTCGAAAGTCAGAGCGAAGAAGATTCCGATGAATTACCAGATGAAAGTAATACTGAAGAATTTCATTGTACTCAGTACGTTGCCAAGTCAGGTTTGAAGTGGAATAGTTTACCTTTTCGCAGTAGTAAAACGCCACTGCGAAATTTAGTAAATGCACGTCCTGGGCCGACGCCGTTTACCGAAGAAGCGAATGATTCTATAGATATTTTCAATTTATTCATTACAAATGAAATGAAAGATATTATATGTCGTTATACAAATGAAGAGGCAAAGAAGAATTATGCAGAACGGAATAAAAAAAAAACCTAATTCACTAATGAATTGGATAGATTTAGAAAAGGGTGAACTAGATTGCTTCTTCGGTGTACTTATAAAAGCAGGTGGATTGAAATGCAGGAAAGAATCCACGCGTGAAATGTGGAAAAGAGATTCCTCTATACGCCGCCTATTTTTTTGCGCAGCTATGTCTGTCAACAGATTTGAAGAAATATCAAGATTCTTAAGATTTGACGATAAGACTACAAGGATTGACAGAAAGAAGGAAGATAAACTGGCGGCTATTAGAGAGATTTGGGACTTATTTGTAAGAAATTGCAAAATAATGTTTGAACCTTACGAATCTCTTACAGTGGATGAACAACTAGTATGTTTTAGGGGCAGATATCCCTTTAGACAATACATAAAATCAAAGCCTGGTCGTTACGCCATAAAAGTGTGGGCACTTGCTGACGGAAAGACTTCCTATTTATGTAATCTTCAGGTTTACTGTGGTCGTCTTTCAAGTGGAGTGAGGGAAAAAGAACAAGGAATGCGTGTAGTAAAAGATATGGTTGAACCATATTTCGGTAGCTGGAGAGGCATAACTACAGATAATTTCTTTACAAGTGTACCTTTAGCGAATTATTTGTTGAGCAAAGGACTTACATTGCTTGGAACGGTTCGAAAAAATAAAACCGATACGCCACCTCAACTCAATGTAATCTCAAGATCAGTTCATTCATCCATGTTCGCTTTCACAATGGATGTAAGCATGGTATCGTACATTCAAAAAAAAGGGCAGAATGGTTCATTTGTTGTCTACACAACACCAAGACGATAACGTATCTCCTGAAAGCGAAAATAAGCCTATTATGATATTAGACTACAACGAAACTAAAGGTGTAGTTGACAACGCAGATAAATTGATTCGAGAATTTTCATGCGCTCGTAGAACACTACGATGGCCTTATAGACTATTCATGAATATTCTAGATATATGTGCCATGAATACATTTGTAATATTCAATGAAAAACACCCCAAATGGAAAAAACAAAATAAAGCCAGACGTAGGTTGTTCTTGTTACAACTGGGAGACAAATTAACTCGTGGAAATATGAAAAAACGTGCTCAAAATAGAGAGATGAAGAAAGAACCACTTCGACAAAAAGGGGTAGATGCTATAAATGTCCAAGAGAACAAGACAAGAAGGTTAACATAAAATGTAAGGACTGTCACAAATTTGTTTGTGACGCACATAGAAAAAAAGAGACAGTGACGGTTTGTCTTCCATACCTTTCATTAAAATAATGTTTTCCATTAAATTTTCTTTTTTAAAGTTATATGTAATTTCAAAGCATTGTCAAATCTAATGTTTTTTTTACACATTTTTGTTTTGTTCTAATATAAAAATAATTGTACAACCATCATATTATATGTAACTTCGATAAAATTCAATTTTAAGACTTTTTTTAAATTATAATTTGTCTTAAAGTACCTTAAATCTAAAAAAAATGGGGTCTCGACACGTATGTGGTTACGTACGCATTAGTCTGTCATGCACACAAGGGTTAAATCAGTTTACCATGGAAAGAAAAAAAATATGTCAAATATTTCTGAATTTTTATTCATACCTGAATCTTAAATTAAATACATTTTATTGAAAAGTAGATAATTTATTTAAAACACGACTTAATGCAATAAAACCGAAAAAGTTAAAGTAGAGTCTGTAAGAACGCTTCTAGATGTAGCCATGCAATTTGGAGAATCGTACAGTTCGGTGTTCAAAATCCTCAAAGAATTCAGCCATACAAGATATCAAACTATTCAACTTGATTGCGCAAATCGGATTTACACAATCGAAAACTATCGATATTTTTCAGGCACTATCGACAGTATTTCTTTAAGGATGAAATATATCTAAGATAGTAAAATTTGTAAATCATAAAAGGTAGAAAATATGAAAGCGTACATAGGAGAAAAGTACAAATAGATTTTACCATTTTATGAGATTATAGAGCGTTCTTGCATTATAGTTTATTTAAAATTATAAGAATATAACTTTGAACGGCTCTAATGCTTTTATTCCACCACCTGCGGCAATAACTACCTGGCCGCTCAATACGATTATCTTTTACGCAAACATTCTGCTGAGGTCCGTAATGACAAAATTTAAGTAAATTGTGTAATTACTGCAATTTAGATGAAATAAAATTTAATAATAATATAAGTACCAACAGTTGTTAATTTGAATATGTAGTTATTATATATAGTTAAATAGACATTAAATTACAATTTAGATGAAATAAATGCTTATATTTATTAAACAAAATTTAAGTAAATATAGTTGGGAGAGTTGGTATATATTACATCTAATATTGAGTCTATTTATCATTTATTGTTAATCTTTACTGCTGTATACGTATTTGATTTTTCTCTCTTTACTTAACGAACATATGGCGACCTTTTGCTGAAATTGTTAGTGATTATGATGTGGATAGTGATAATACTGTTGGAGCACGACAGAGAAAGCATATACCAGAAGATGCAAAACAGATAATTTTTAATGTCTATCATACCCTGATGGAAGAAAATAACGAACTACAAACCAAGAACATTCAACGAACGTCGCAATTAACCAAGGTGCCTTTTGGAACAATATATAAATTAATTAAGAATAACGCAGGGTCTCGAAAGCAAAGAAGTGACAAAGGAGCACCGAGAAAAATTGAAAAGTATGAAATTGATACTATTAGGCAGCAAGTATACTCCTTCTACAGGGGAAATGTTGTATCTACACTTGACTGCTTTTATAAAAGAATCAGTGATGAGCCTATAAATTTTCAGTGTTCTAAAGCGACCTTGTGGCGGACGCTAAAGAAGGCTGCTTTTAAGTTTGGCACTATAGACAAACGTCGCACAATTATGGAAAGCCCGAGGTTACAGAAACTTCGATATGAATACTTAACGGCAATTAGAAGGTATAGACAGGAAGGACGATTAATATGTTATTTAGACGAGACGTGGTATGACACCCATGACACAATTTGCAAAGGTTGGGTAGTTCAAGTATGTATCAGTTGGACGCGCCGGTTTCGAGAGGGAAGAGAATAATCATTCTTCATGCTGGGTCAGAAAAAGGATGGATCGGACAGCCGCTATTATCTGCTAAAAATGTTAAATCCTTAAGTTTAGATTACCATGAAGATATGACCTCATCATTATTTGAAGAATGGTTTTGTGACACTTTGCTGCCAAATTTACCAAAAGATAGTGTGATAGTGATGGACAACGCTCCGTATCATTCTCGACAGCAAACCAAAGTTCCTTCAAAATGTAATAATAAAAAATATATTAAAGCATTTTTGGAAGCAAATGATTTATATTTTGAGGATCATTATAGAAAAAAACAATTAATAGAGGTGATGAAGACAAAAGAACATTTAAAGGAATATTATGTGTATAACAGGGCCAAAAAAGCAGGACATACAATTTTGCGTTTACCACCATACCATTGCATTTTCAATCCCATTGAATTGATATGGGCCCAACTGAAAAATACCATAAGACGAACAAATCAAACACCGAAATTTAGTGAAAGCAGTGTAACACACATAAAAAATGCTATGGAACATATAACTGCTGTAAATTGGAAAAATTCTGTTAAACACGCAATAGCAAAAGAGGACGAATATATGCGCATGTACAAAATAGTAGCACCTTTGATTATAAATTTGCAATACGATTCAGACACAGACACCGATTTGCAAGACGACTCAATCACAGATGATTTATGAAATGAGGTGACACATAAAAATTGTATTGTGTATTACAAATAAATTAGCTTTATATATCTATATGTATCCACTACACATGTTTCCACACGATTTGTAATTTTTTCTTTGTATATTATCCCAATGTACAGATATTTTTTATTATATACTTGAAATTAACAGCGTTTTATTATTATATTATAGGGTCCTAATTTATAGTCAATGCGGCCCCTAGATTCATACGTTGCAAATAGGTAAACCGTACCCGTTCAATAAGGAGACCAGGTATAATAATTATCATCACAGAAGGTAGTGCAATAAATGCATTAGAGCCGTTCAAAGTTATATTCTTATAATTTGAAATAAACTATACATGACTTCTAACGAATTATCGAACGTAACCCACATATTGGGGACATTTCAGTAACATGATAAAAACAAATAACACCTTTGTGATATTTTACAAATAAGTGGTTTTATAAAATGGGGAAATTGATATACCAAAAGGTTTAGTATATCAATACGATATGCACGTATTAGGCATTTGTTACAAATGAAACAGACATCCAATATACATATCTGTAACTATACACATGGACAAAACATCTCGTATTTTCTGCATTTACTTAAGCTTCTTCTTCTTAAGACAGATTAAGACACGTGTTTCTGCCATCTATAGGCGTCGTCAGTCAAGCTAGTGAAGCAATGTAATACAAATGATACAAATCTTTTTAAGAACAGATTTGTATCTGTATATACATTTACGCTGAAATCGCCTACAAGATATAGCAAATTTCGTCCTATAAGGTGGCACTAATTTAATAAGTGACATCTGACGGACGAAAGAGACTATGCCGAAAAAGGCGACCTTTCGCTTGACTAGCTATGCTAGTACATAAGCGAAAAAATACGTATAAGTGTAGTCCATTAACACGAGCCAGATGGCGGTAAATATACAATAAGGTTTAGTATATCAATACGTTATGCACGTATTAGGCATTTGTTACAAATGAAACAGACATGCAATATACATATCTGTAACTGTACACATGGACAATACACCTCGTATTTTCAGCATTTACTCCTGCTTAAGACACGTGTTTCTGCCATCTATAGGCGTCGTCAGTCAAGCTAGTGAAGCAATGTAATACAAATGATACAAACCTTTTTAAGAACAGATTTGTATCTGTACATACATTTACGCTGAAATCGCCTACAAGATATAGCAAATTTCGTCCTATAAGGTGGCACTAATTTAATAAGTGACATCTGACGGACGAAAGAGACTATGCCGAAAAAGGCGACCTTTCGCTTGACTAGCTATGCTAGTACATAAGCGAAAAAATACGTATAAGTGTAGTCCCTAGCTTGACTGACGACGCCTATAGATGGCAGAAACACGTGTCTTAAGCAGAAGTAAATGCTGAAAGTACGAGATGTATTGTTCATGTGTATAGTTACAGATATGTATATTGCATGTCTGTTTCATTTGTAATGGGGAAATTGATCTTAAAAAGTCGTAGTTTGAAATCAAATACACTTAAATTATCACCCCTCGTATATATATTTTTAAGTGCAAAATACTTTAGAAAACTTGTATGTAATCAAACTATTTACACACGTAATAAAGCTATTTAAATAACTGTATTTAACGTTCTGTTAGAACAAATATATAATTCAATATTTCATTTTCTATTTATTAAATACATATATAGGCATATGTTTTGTATTTACATATCTACTTAGAAATATGTTGACAGTTATTTTTTTAATACACATTCGTCAATAATAGCATTTATGTCTTAACGCTGTAGGATTATTAAACGATACCACTTGAAAACAGAACCGAGTTACTTAGAAGGGATTTCTATTTAACTTTATTGTGTTACAATCCTCGTAATATGATCTTGTATGTTTCATGAATACCGCATTTAAAACCTATTGTATTCACGGTAGCTTTATGTCAAGATAAAAATTTATTACAATTTCTTTTTTGTAAGCTTGATACACCGTTCATATACTTACATATATATAATAGACGTATGTATACTATCGTACGAAGATAGAACGAATCAAGACAACTAAAAGTCTTATCAACCGGAGAAATCTGGAGAGGAACGAGTTGTCATGTTTCTCACTAAGCAAACAGCTGTCTCACAACTTGCCGATGGCCGAATCCGCTGCCTTGACGTATTACCTACATCAATCTAAATTTTCGCAGCCGTACAATAAACGGCAACTAGTCCAAGCCAAGCGAACACAGAATACAGTAGAATGTTGACCAGACGGTCTATGGCGGGTGCAAGGACACTGAACATATTGTAACCCTTATTGTGACGGTGTCATTGTGAACTGTAACGGTCACAATGGTCTATTGTTTTCGCATAGTTCGGGTTTATTGTAAACAGGGTTGTCAGAAACAATAGGTACAGTTATACACAGTAGCAATTCGCCATTATTCAGTCTTATACAAGCACACACGCACAGTGTTATATATGTAGTTATTTCTAATGACACAGCGGCCAGAGACACGGCATAATTAGTATCGATGTTGGAAATAATGGCAAATTAACTTTGATTATTACATAAAATGGTGTCGTGAAGTCCATTATCATTATAGGGGGCTATATCTAAATGTGAGCTGTTTGTGTATACGACGATATTAAAAAATGCATTTTATTGATTTAACCTATGCTTCTGCAGGGTTTCTAATTACTCTTCGCATGATGTTTTTGAGTTAATTTGACCAAATAATAAAAAGGAATATATTTTAAAAAAATTAATTGAATTCGGTTATTGTTTAATTTATTTTATGCATTTATTTTTTACAAAATAAAAAATGAGTTGTATATGTCCTCCTCGCAGCTAGTTATCACTAGGGACCGGACACGACAGGCCGATGACTCATTACCCACGGGCGTACTATTGAAAATTTGCATTTTTAAAGAGTTTTTAATTTTATTTATATACAGTGGAACTCCCCTAACACGAACCACCTAAATCCCCAAATAAATTTCGAGTTAGAGAAAATTCGAGTTACAGAAAAATGTTAAAATTTAACAATTTATTTATGTTACATATTGTTATGAACTTTTCCCCGAAGACAATTTTACAATGTATAATTTATTTATGTATATTTATTTTTCCAGGTTACTAAAGATATATTTTGAAAATTATTTAAAATTTTATTCTGGCACATTTTTGTTGACAGTGACTGTACACTTTTGTATGTTTATGTTGTATAGCGCAGTCCGAATGTTCAGGAAGTGGATCGACTGGAGTATATTTTGATTTATTCGTACTTTATATGTCCGGTCAATATTTTCCGGCCCAGAGATTGATTTCGCTTCAAGTGAGAAAGTTGTGTCAAGATAAAAAACTTCTTTTTTATCTTTTATTTAAATGTAATTTTCGGTTTTTCTTGCTTTTGAGTGTTTTGTGCAATAGTAAGTCATTACCGTATTATATACGAGTTTTGCTTTTCTCGTATTTTTGATGTAATTGATAACTCACTTGTAATCTCTCAAAATTAGTTTTTTTCTGTGTGTGAAAATTTTACGCTAGCGTAAGTACTTTTTCATACCAAATTTATATGATTTCTTTTCATTGTAATTTGTTTGTAATTTTGATGATTTATATTTATTGATTTACGGTTATATTAGTTTAATAGATAGATGGTGAAGAAAACTATGATATTTTTATAAGGGAGTTTTTTGTATGTCAAGATATTCTAGAACGTTTTGAAATTCAGGTTTGGAGGGAGATTTATGCACGTGTTATTGCGCATGAGTTAATGTTATTTACGCGGTTGACAGTTGATCTGTTTATTTTTGAATTTGGGGTTAATTAGTTTTTGAAATTGAAAGTTTTCTAATCAATTTATTAGGTTTAATTTTGCTCGCGTGTCATTAGAGGTTTTCATTGTATGCGTGTATATTATCACACAATCATTTTCCTCTGTGCTTTTGTTAAATGCTGCATTAGCTCTCTTTACACTTAATAAAGAGTTTTTTTAATATTTTTTTAAATAAAAGATAATATAGAATTGTGTATTTTTACAAATTTTTGAATTTCCACATTCCTTTACGGGAAACCGTGGATCAAGAAGAGTCTCAATTAAAAGAAAAAGCTGACTGAGTTCAAGTTCGGACATATTGTGGTGAACAGTGGACTACCTCCAATTAAACCCACTATTCACAGCAATATGTATATTTATTATATTATATGTAATAACAATATATAAAATAAATAATTTAAAGACAAACTGAAAATACATTCTACATTAAGATATATGTACAGAGCAGACCAATTTCCGTGCGCGCCATGAGCGACGATGTGAGTATGATTGTATTGCGTCGGAACTAATAAAAAGCATTCAGTATGTGTTTGGTACTTGCTTAGACTGCATGTAAGTGTAAGCATACGTAATAAAATGTCGTCGACACATAAATCGAGAAACCGACCGTTGTCAGACGAATTGAATAAGTTTATTATGGATTTCCCGGACTTAATATACGATGGCTCAAAAATTAAATGTTTAGTGTGCAATACATATCTAATGTGTTGGTCAAAAACAGATTGTAAAGAACACAATAATAATAATAACAAAATTAATCGCCAACAGTTTACACATGAACTATGTGTAACTATGATTGTGTGTACACTGCCGTTTACCTTGTTAAGTAATGATTCATTTATTTAATTTTGGAATAAATACGCGAATCAAACATTACCGAGCACGACAACGTTACGAAGGAATTTACCATCGGTGCGTAAACAGGTTGAAAATAAAATCAAAGCCGAATTGAAAAATAAAAAACTGTGGTTATGTGTGGACGAAACAACTGACAGCGAAAAACAAGCTGTAGTGATGGCGCGCAATATGGAACCACATCAACCAACGTCTTCAATTTTATTAACATCCAGACGACTAGAACAATGTAATGGCGAAAGAATTTCAGAGGTGCTATTAGATACTTTGGAAAACTTTAAACTTTCGAAAGATCAAGTATTAGTGTTTATGCATATTACTTGTAAACTCCATGCTCTACACCTTGTGGCAAAACAGGTTCGTAGATGTTATCCAGAGGTAGATGCTTTAATATCGAGTACAAAGGCAGTATTCCTGAAATCTCCAAAACGTATTCGGAAATTTCACGAATTGTTTCGCCATACCCCTGAGCCTCCACAGCCGATTCTGACACGTTGAGGTACATGGTTACGGGCAGGGTTTTACTATCATGAACATTTTGAAAAAATTAAGGACGTGGTTTTATCATTCGATTCAAAAATTTTAAGATGCCCAGATTAAAATGGATTTACAAAGTATTCGTGAGAATTACTTGGGACTAGAAGAAGCAATAACAAAATTAGAAAATTTGTCGCTGTCGTTAGAGGAATCACTGCAAATCGTTAAAGATGTTCACGCACAACTGTGTGCTGTAGTAGACGCAAAAAGTGAAAGTGTTTTAATTAAATTTGAAAGTGTTTTAGACAGAAATGCAGATTTCGACACCTTAACACGTATTTATGAGGGCACGTCTACAGATGCGTTAAGTTGCTTAACAAAGTATTTTGATTACGCGAATTTAACATCTCTAGTTGTAGAACGCTCGTTTTCCGAATATAAACATAGTTTTTCCTCACGGCGGACATGTTTTTCAGAAATAACCTTAGAAACGCACCTGGTGTTGAAAATATACAATCGAGTTTCTCCAGTCTGTCAATCCTTGAAAGACGCTTAAAACGGTAAGTGTTTTTTTAAATCCTCTGTCGTGCACACAATCGTACATACAACGCTGCTATAATATGTACTATTCTTATTTTTCGTGTGTTTATGCATATTACTTTAATAGCAGAAAACCAAATGTATATTTAATTATTTCTGATAGAATAAATGTCTCTACTTCTATACTTATATCGGTAACAAGCTCATGTTGCGTCCCTATTCTATCGCATATTCTAATATATTACGAATTACACTCCCATACCGGCGCTCATGGCGCGCACGGAAATTGGTCTGCTCTATATATGTGCTATGTATGTATGTATATGTATATATGTATGTAATTAAACAAAAATTGTCCTGTGTATAAACGCAGGTATTAAATATCTACTTGTACATGAGAACATAAGGCAAATGCATAATTACATAAATTGTTTTTTTAAAGAAATCCGTCATCAACTGTTGCTGAACATTGTCCGCTCGGATGTGTTCATACGAATATTGAATTTTATTAATGAACATATATGTCTTATCGGATGTTTGTTCCTGGGACATAAAATAATTCATTAGTGGCCCGAATGCTTGTAAAACTTGTTTGTGCGAAAGTTGTTCCACAATTTCTTCATCACTTTCTTTGGGTGTTTCTTCATCTGCAACGTTTGATACACTCCTCAGAATGTCTTTGTCTGTCGGAGAGTCAGTCGTTAAGAGGTTACTATTAATTTCAAGATAATTGTCAAGAGCTACATTCTCGGCGTTTAGCAAATCAATATAGTTTTCAGAATCTTGCCTTAGTTCAACAGGCAATCCTTTATCTTATGAATTCTGCAATCGTTCTCTTAGTTGAGCAAGGGGAAATTTGTCTTCGTCCTCATATTCATTACCAAAACCAGCCTTTTTAAAGCAGTTTTGAATGGTTTTTTGTTTAACATCCACATTCCATGTCATGGCAACCTCTCTCACATAGTCGAGAAGTGATATGCTAGGAGGATCGTTATTTTTTAATGCATATAAAGTTTTTTTTTCATGTATTCTACCTTTGTAATGATCTTTGAAACTTTCAATGATGCCTTAATCTAACGGTTGCAGTTTGGAAGTTGTGTTTGGTGAGAAAAATTGCAATTTGATGGTCTTCAGCTTTTGTTGTATTGCAGGATGAGCGGGGCAGTTGTCTATAAACATTATTATATTTCTATTTCGATTCTCGTGTGAAAATTGTTTGTCCAGTTCAACCAACCAATTTTCAAAAAATTCAGACATCATCCATGCCTTTACATTGTTCTCATAATCTACAAGCAACCATTTTACTCCTTTAAAACATCGCGGCTTGGCACTTCTGCCAATTATGAGAGGTTTTAGTTTTTTAGTGCCACTCATATTCGTTGCTAAGACATGTGACCCGCTCTTTACTATGTTTTCCACCGTAGCATTTATCGTCTTTAATAGCTAAAGTTTTCTTAGGTAGATAATTGAAGAATAACCCGGTCTCATCAGCGTTGAAAATATCATCTTTGCTATATTGCTCCAAAGTCCCCGGCAATACATTTCTAATCCAATCAATAACCTGATGATCATCCAATGCGGCACTTTTACCACAGATATTCTTATGCGTGTCTAAATTTAAAAAATAAAGTATAAATTGCATAAGTATATGTCCAACACAATCACGTAAATTTTTTAAATTTATGAAGCCAACTGGTACTGGCCTTAAAATTTGTTGTTCCTAAATGTTGACTGTATTTCAGTGCTTTTTCTTGTAGAAGTGGTCTGACACCGCAAGTTTTTTTTCTCTAGTAGACACAAATCACCTAAATAACGCACTGTTTACATTTTTGTTTGAATCCCGGTTTCGCTTGAAATTAGCGGGTCGTGCTACTCGCGAAATTGCTAATATGTTGCTTGTTTTTAATTATAGTTGATAATGTACTCGCTGGTATGTCATATTCCGCAGCTATTATCTTCTTTTTTATTCCATCATCCACTTTCTTTAATATTTCTAATTTCTGTCCTACTGTCAAACTTTTAAGTTTTCGTTGCGGGAGAATGTTGATGACAGATACGAATGAGTAATATAGCGCAACACCCACGTTAATAAGAATTATAGAACCCGTTGTCATTGGTACTTCCCCGAATTCCTTCAGTTTGCTGAGGAATCTATACTTATTTAGGCATGTATGATATACAAAAATGTTTTAAATATGTCTATACGTTATATGCACGTATAAAGCTTTTGTTTCATTATGAAACAGACATGTAAATAAATTTACATATCTGTCACTCGTAAATAGGCGCCACCTAATAGAATCAAACTTGCTATATCTAATGAGCGGTTCGGCTTAATGTCATATACAGATACAGATTTTATTTATAAAGATTTGTATCATTTGTATACATTGCTTCATTAGCTTAGCTGACGACGCCTATAAATGGCAGAAACATATGTCTTAAGCAGAAGTAAATGCCGAAAATACGAGGTATTGTCCAAGTATACAGTTACAGATATGTAAATTTATTTACATGTCTGTTTCATAATGAAACGAAAGCTTTATACGTGCATATAACGTATAGACATATTTAAAACATTTTTGTATATCTACCGCCACCTAGCTCGTTTTAGAAGGACTACCCGTATTCCTTTCGGTTCGTATGAGCATAGCTTGTCAATCGAAAGATCGCTTTCTTTGGTATAGTCTCTTTCGTCCGTAAGATGTCACTCGTAAATAAGTGCCACCTTCTAGAATGAAACTTGCTATATCTAATGAGCGGTTCGGCTTAATGTCATATACAGATACAGATTTTATTTATAAAGATTTGTATCATTTGTATACATTGCTTCATTAGCTTAGCTGACGACGCCTATAAATGGCAGAAACATATGTCTTAAGCAGAAGTAAATGCCCAAAATACGAGATATTGTCCAAGTATACAGTTACAGATATGTAAATTTATTTACATTTCTGTTTCATAATGAAACAAAAGCTTTATACGTGCATATAACGTATAGACATATTGAAAACATTTTTGTAGATCTACCGCCACCTGGCTCGTTTTAGAAGGACTACCCGTATTCCTTTCGGTTCGTATGAGCATAGCTTGTCAATCGAAAGATCGCTTTCTTTGGTATAGTCTCATTCGTCCGTAAGATGTCACTCGTAAATAAGTGCCACCTTATAGAATGAAACTTGCTATATCTAATGAGCGGTTCGGCTTAATGTCATATACAGATACAGATTTTATTTATAAAGATTTGTATCATTTGTATACATTGCTTCATTAGCTTAGCTGACGACGCCTATAAATGGCAGAAACATATATCTTAAGCAGAAGTAAATGCCGAAAATACGAAGTATTGTCCAAGTATACAGTTACAGATATGTAAATTTATTTACATGTCTGTTTCATAATGAAGCATGTATGATAGATAGATATTAAAGTCTATCCGCTAACAGATGGCGTATGGCGTACCTTTGGCGGAAATTTCGAGTCAGAGATTTTTCGCCTTAAATTTGGTAAATTTTTTTTCGTGTTAAGCCGAGTCATACGCATATAAATTTGATAGATAAAGCACTGAATAAAAAAATATTCGAGTTAGAGAAATTTTCGAGTTACGGGAGTTCGAGTTATGTTGCACTGTAATTGGAAAGCAAACGGGTGGTGATCTATAAAATACGAAATACATTTTTATTTGTTCATTTTGTGGTTCAAGTTGAATAAAGAAGTATTTATATTTTGGTCAAAATTCAGTCCTATGCGCAAATCCAAATCTACGATCTAAAGTGCGCGTAGACGTCCCAACTCTGTCTTGAGCAGATTGGAGGGGTCTGTTTACTTCATGTGGCGCCAAAACTGGAGGTCGTCCACTTTTCGGTAAATTCATGCATACCTTCCTCACATTCCTTAATTGTGTGGTAAATGGTTATTTAGAAAAATGCTTTCCATTCGAATTACACCTACGCGTATCCTTAAATATATTTATAAACAACTTTACACTATCAACACTATTCATACACTACATACGGAGAAATATCAGAAAATAACGAGACAGTTGCTGCAGTGTAGAAATGAAACATTTATTTAGAAAACTTCAACAACTATCCTTCAAGATACTCTTCATTCTGTGCAATACACTTGTCCCATCGTTTTGTCCACTTGTTATAAACACCTAAGAAACCATTTTTTGAGAGTTTATTTAGTATATGAATCATCTCTAAATTCTCCCTTCTGAGCTCTAAATTCGACTCAAATTTTCGATCTCTCAATTTTTTTTTGACTTCAGAAAATAAATGGAAGTCACATTGAGTAAGATCAGCTGAGAAGCGAGGGTGTACCATATTTTCCACCCCCAAATCTTCAAGTATTCGTTGACAAATCGCTGATCTGTAGCCCGGAGCATTGTCGTGATGCTGGGTCCAATCGATGTGTTGATAAAGCGACCGCTTTTTGTATAATTTCGCCTTTAAGGTTTCTCGACGTACATTAGAATAGTACTCTCAAGTTACTCTATGTTCTCTTGGTACAATGTGGTCATAAATAATGCCCCATTTATCAACAAAATTAAACAATTTACCGGCACTTTTCACAGTTTTCGCCTTTTGGTGTCTTAAGGTACGCGTACATACAACGGCATCGGAGGAATGGTACGGATCGGAAAAAAATAGTTTCAATGAAACTCAAAGGAGCAGCGCACATATGTGCGGACGGCAGGTATCGAATTTTAAAAATCCGGCGAGAATTCAGGAACTAGAATTAAAAGCTGGCCGATGCGTGCCGTTCGTACCGATACTGACGAATGGGCGATGCTAATCGGAGATTGTCGCGTCTTCATCGGCATTTTGCAAGTCTCTGCCTGCAACAGTGCAACCTATTTGGTCATTGGGTGTATAGCTGGTAATAAGAATAGGCGAAAAAATGAATTATCATGAAAAGTTAATATTGCTAGTTCAAAGTTACAAGGAACTATATGATTTAAGTGATAGGTTGTACAGTAACCATCAAAGAAAGGAAGAAATATGGCGGGAAAGAGCAGAGCAAATTGCAGAAACAAGTAAGTGCATTAAACATTTATTTGTTTTGTTAAAAAAAGATATTGTATGTTCTAACATTTTTCAAATAATATTGCCTTCCACCTCGTACTTCTAGCAACTGCCAATCGACAGCGCCTTCTGGAGAAGTGAAATAATTTTTGAACTGTTCTCTGACTTGCAAAGCTTGTTGGGCATGATTGCCGCCAATGCCAAGTAAATGACGAAATACTTCTGATGCAACACATACTTCACCTTCATCGTCTTCAGTCCAATAGCAAGTGTCTTCTCTTAAATAATTATGTAGTACACATGATGCTTTAACGACAACATTAACATGCTCTGGCGTCATACTTATCGTTCGCTCATATATTCTAAATTTTTTTACTAATAGCCCAAACGCATTTTCGCTTACTCGACGAGCCCTACTAAGTCTATAATTAAAAATGCGATTTTCTTCATTATTGGCTGTTTGATGTCCTGGGTATGGTCTCATGAGATTTACTGAAAGGGGAAACGCCTCGTCACCTACTAACACATGAGGCAAAATTATATTTGTTCCTAGTAGAGCTTTATCAGGAGGTATTTGCAATTGTTTGTTTCGAAATAATTGTCCGAGTGCTGATGAAGAAAATATGGCACCATCTGAATTTTTTCCATAAGAGCCGACATCAATAACGATAAATTTGTAATCGGCTGATACTAGGGCTAGCAACACAACGCTAAACGATTTTTTGTACGAAAAGTACAGTGAACCGATATTTGATGGAGCTTGAATGATTACGTGCTTTCCGTCAATCGCTCCAATTAGATTTGGAAAATTCCAACGGTGCCAAAATTTATTTTCTATTTCTTTCCACATTTGTTCTGATGGTTGCGGCATTTCCGTGGGCTGCAATTGATCCCATATAGCTTCACAGGTTTTATAAACAATATTTTGAACGGTCCTTTCCCCCATGCGGAACGTATAGGCCATCGATTTAAATGAAGTGCCAGTCGCCAGAAACCTAAAACAAAAATTTATAAAAGCCTCTTGTTTTAGGTGACGTCTGCAAAGAAACTTGGAGAAAATTACGGGATAATTATAGAAAGGCCAAACAGTTGAGAAGAACTAAAAGTGGTCAAGGTACAAAAAAGATCAAACCAATAAAATTCGAAAAAGAATTGGCATTTCTAAACCCCCATTTGCAACAACCACAGGAATTGCAAGCAAGTAATTTATCGGTCCCTAGTTCTGATGATGAGGCTAATGAGAATGGTGTTGGCATTTCTACCCAGCAATTATCTTCAGTTTTGTTTGTTTCTGTTTTGTAGTTTTATAAAAAAATGTTAAATAATTTTTTAGTTACATTTTTAGATGCTACTTAGATTAAAGAATACCTGTTTTGTTTCTGTTATTGATCACGTTTCAAATAAATATATATTTAAATACAGGGTGTTTCTACTGAAAGTGCATGATAGAAGTTGGAAATATGATCACGACTAACACTTTTTCAAGTAATAATAAATACCTACATACATACCTTAAGCATACCATCAGCCTTTCTTCTGCTCCAATAGGTTTGCGAGACCGGCACTTTTCTTCAGTAATGGCTTCTCTTATGGACTCCAGTAAGGAATTTAATTTAATTCTCGTCATTCTGAAGTAATTGAAGTACTTTTTTCGTCGTTCAGTAAATCCGGAAATAAATGTACATATTCCCTAAAAACACTCCTTCTTCTGCATATTTCATGAATCCATACTCGTCTACATTTTCTTCGTTTTTGAAAATTTTCTTCTTCCAGAACAATGGCGAGTTCCTCACCGCTCGAAGACATATTCGCAACTGACTTAAAAATTAATTCTTATTCTTCCGACAATGCCGATAAGATATGTGCGATACCCTAATAAAAAATCCGTAGAACACCGTCCGTTCCCTCCGTACCGTTCCTCCGATGCCGTTGTATGTACGCGTACCTTTAGACTGCCTTTGTGGTTCCATTGCATACTTTGAGACATTAATTTAGGGTCGTAATGATCAAACCAACTCTCAGCAGATGTAACCACATTATTTAAAATCTGTGGATTATGAAAAACTGTTAAAACTGCCGACAAATTGTCACTAAATTGGCTTTTTGTTCATCGGTTATCACTTTTGGAATCCATTTTGCCAAGACCATTTGGTACCCTAAATTTTCTTGGATAATTTATCTATGTTATCTATAATTTATAATAACATAATTTTGTGTAAGAGGTTACATTAGGTTAATTAAGAATTGCTGAAAAAAACAAGTCAATCAACGGGAAACGTACAGACGCGTTTCGTTCTGGTTGGAACTTTTCAATGCACGGCATTCCTCGAAGACAGACATTGCTTTTTCATTTCTATACTTTCTGTATATATTGTTAACATTTGGAACTTACTGCAAGTGAGAATTAATGAATATTAAATCTCATTCTTACATGTAAATGTCGACTTATGTGATGCGTTCATAACTACAATCCGACAAACTAAGTTTGTACCAGTATGCAGAACACACCCTTTCGCGACAACGAACTTCCTGGTAATTAGGTTAATTAAGAATTGCTGAAAAAAACAAGTCAATCAACGGGAAACGTACAGACGCGTTTCGTTCTGGTTGGAACTTTTCAATGCACGGCATTCCTCGAAGACAGACATTGCTTTTTCATTTCTATACTTTCTGTATATATAGTTAACATTTGGAACTTACTGCAAGTGAGAATTAATGAATATTAAATCTCATTCTTACATGTAAATGTCGACTTATGTGATGCGTTCATAACTACAATCCTAGGTTAGAGGTTACAGATAAATATCACTATGCTGTCATCTACGCAACAACTCAATTATACAGAAACCGAATCACAATGCTTAATTATAGCGAAAATAGATATATAATCGTCCGGATTTCAAATGCCGCGATCGTACATACAATAATTTACAATCAGTGTTTTAGCAAAAACTCATGGGTCATGACTCACAGTTAATTATACGCAAAGGTCTTTATTATTTAAAATTAATAAAGTAAATATAAATAAATTAAATATTTGTGTAAAAAATAAATAAAATTATCTTTTTTTTTACAAGTATATATACTCAAATACAAAAATATACAAGCAAAGAATACTGTAACAAAAACAAAATTAAAATACTTCTGAATAGAGATCTTTCGTGAATACGAATACAGTTGTTAACATTTAATTAAGAAAATTACCATGCGAAGAGTCTTCATAATATGTAAATATCTTCATTAAGAAGTGCATGAACAAATTAAAACGTGGAATATTGGTTATTTAATTTTGCATACTATAAACGCGGAAGAGCCTTGTTTCTTTACTGGAGGTTCTGCCTAATTCAATGTAAATGTATTCACTCATTGATTCGTATAGACACAGCTATGCTAAATATTTTCTTTGAGTTTGGCATGACGATTTTTAATAAAAGATCAAACGATAGGTTCAAACAATGTGCGGAAGTTAATTGATCAAGTCACTCAACTCTTTAGTTAGTTTTATTCTTATACGAGTAAGTGGATATATCGGGTCATTTAATAGATATCACTTATTTTAAATAGGTGGCTGTGGCTAGTACTATATGTTAATTGTTGTAATTTATTTGTCGAATTGTAACACAATATATGCAGTTTTATGTAAAATTGACAGATTTCCAATTAATTAAAGAGCTTTTGCAGTTAAGAGTTTGATTACAAATCAATCAATTGTGCCGGAATTCAACGTAGCGAGACACGGACAAATTCCTAGCAGAAAAACTATTTTGAGGTGAGTAGACAAGCTATGCCGGTTCTAAAACAAAATCCCATGTATTTTCTTATGGAGGTTTATTTTGCATTTCAGAGACAGACCAGTGTGTTTCACAGACAGGTCTGTCTGTTTCAGAGACAGGTCTGTCTGTTTCAGAAACAGGTCTCTTTCAAAGACAGGTCTGTTTCAGAGACAGGTCTATCTATTTCTGAGACAGACCTATTTGTTTCGGAGACAGACCTGTCTTGGAAATAGACACCCCTGTCTCTGAAACAGACAAACCTGTTTCTGAAACAGACAGAGCTGTCTGTGAAACACACTGGTCTGTCTCTGAAATGCAAAATAAACCTCCATAAGAAAATACATGGGATTTTGTTTTAAGAACCGGCATAGCTTACCTACTGAGGTGGGTGAGGGATTTTGATGAAAGACGAAATGTTTCATCAAAATATACTGGAAGAGTACGAACAGTGAGGACTCCGACAAATTTTGAACGGATCAGGCAAGCAGTTCAATGAAGTGTATTCTGCAGAAAAACATTCAATTGCTTTGCAAATTATTGAAACGGGTCTGCTGAGAATTTTACATGATGCTTTGCGCTTTCACCCCTACAAAATCCAAGTCGTTCATAAGTTGCAAGAAGGTGGCCGAGATGCCCGAATTCACATTGACATTCACTAGAAGTACGACTGTCGTTTTCGGCATTAAAACTGATTTATTCCGCGTATCGTATTAGCTTGACTGAAAGAATTGTCGAAATATATCTAATGATTAAAATATTTAACAGATCTTATGTACTTTGCGATTTCACGAAAATCTGCTGTTTATTAGAATTTTTGTTTATTTATTGTTATTAGTAGACTTGGTAAAGAGAGCTTTTTCCAGTGCAGTGCCGAGAGCAACGTAGAGGAGAGAAGCGCGCGGTCCGGAAACTCAAGAAACTCAAACTCAGTATTATTCCACTGGTCGTTGTGAGTGCATGTCAGTATACACATACTTTGTCTCTTGCTGGAGCAAGTATTCGGATTACACATTACCAAGTCGGACATCGATAAGAAACGTTATGCCATCTGCCATCTACCATATGAACATCAGAGGCGCTAGCGTAAGAATCTAATTTTTAACATGGAATGTGGCAGTTACAGTTCATAAAGTATAAGTTTTCAGTTCGTACTGCCCAATTGTGAACCGCAAATTGTACTTTATCTCTTTCTAACACACATGAACACGCGCTGTAATACTACAGACGTTTGTCATTTTGAGTTAAGACGTACGTCTTTGAAATATTATATTAAATAAAAAGGATAGGTTGTCTAGGAGATAGTCTTATGATATTCGACTTGTCAAATTATTTCAATATTGTTGTTTATTGACTTTGTTTCCGGTATTCTGACTTCTAGGTTAAGCATTCTTCCAATTTGAATATTTAGTTTATCAAGAATTACAAAATCTGGTTTTTTGAGAACAATACTGATAATAAATAGTAATATCAATTAGTGACAATAAGTACGAAATTGTTTGATTATTACTTTGACATTTCTAACCTATTTATTTTACAGAATATTTCTTAGATGCCAAGTAAACCTCTTGGTTCTCAAGCGAAACAGCTTGTATTAAATCTTACAGCCTATTAACAGGTAAAGGAGAATGGTGGACCATTTATGTCCATCGACCGCGTTCATGAGGTAATTCACATAATCAGTTAGATAAGGCGGTATTATGAAATAAGTTTTATTTTAGAGGGTAGCAGAAGCCCTTAATATTTCTAGTAGAACGGTCTACACTATTAAACATCGTAACATTCAGAATCCAGTCTTATCGTCTCCTAGCAAAAAAAGGTCTTGTAAGAAGCCAAAAACTAAGGACTTAGCAGAAGCAACTAAAATGGAAGTTCGAAATACTGTTTATGACATGTATAAAGAAAGTATGATTTTAATATATTGTAAATATTTATTACATGTTAAAATTTTTCAGAAAAACATCTTACCTTAAAAAATTTAAGCAATGTTTTGGCTATGAAAGAATTTGTTCATACATGTACAACTACTTTAGCAATATTGCTTAAAGATATTGGTTTTAAATATAAGAAAGAGTGTAACAGGAGAGCGCTCACAGAGAAATTAAATATAGTCTGAATGAGAAAGGTATTTTTAAGGGAATATATGAATAACTTAAATTCAACTTTATGTCAGTTTATGTTCCTTGATGAAATTTGAATCTTTTCGAAAGAGAATAGAATGAAATCCTGGCAAAATGATAATATAAAAAGTGTTGGGAAACCCAAAGACTATGATAGTAAACGGTTTATTATTATACATATTGGCACAGAAAATGGCTTCATTAAAGGAGTTAATCTGATTTTTCCATCAAAAACAATCACTGGTGATTACCATGGAGAAATAAATGGTGACTCCTTTAAGCAATGAGTAAATGATCAGCTTATACCAAATCTTGAGGTACCATCACTTATAATAATAGATAATGCTCCTTATCATAGCGCTAGTCAAAATAAACAACCAAATACCTCCTCAAAAAAACAGAAATTATGGAATGGTTGAGAAAAAAAGATGGAAGCTATTCACCTGCAATGACTAAGAATGAATTAATTCAATTAGTAAAATATCATAAAGAAGAGAAGATATTTATTATAAGTGAAATAATGTGAGT
Source organism: Melolontha melolontha (assembly GCA_935421215.2). Lineage (NCBI taxonomy): Eukaryota > Metazoa > Arthropoda > Insecta > Coleoptera > Scarabaeidae > Melolontha > Melolontha melolontha. Next base: position 5,060,585 of record OW285237.1, on the reverse strand, counting down.
GGACATTAAGTTTTAAGATTACCTCTGTACCATTGTGACTTAAACGCAATTGAAATGATTTGGACTAAGGTTAAAAACTATTATAATTCAAATATTGGAAGAAATGGTTATTCAGATGAAAGAGTTAAAGAAATGTGGAATGAAGCTTTGCAACAGTGTGATGAAATTACTTGGTATAATTGTGCTAGGCATACGGAAAATTTAATTAAAAAATGGCATGAGAAGAAGCAATTTCTTGATAGGGCAGAGATTGCTCCAATAATAATGTAAATGACTCAAGTTTTGAGTCAGAATCAAAAACTGACTAGTTTTCATTAATTTTTGGAATATATACTCCATTTACATTAAAAATAACATACCTACCTATTGCAAATAATACAAGTCATATTTTTGAGGTTTTATTTGGATGAAACAGGGAAGTTTACTTCTATAAAAGTTCACTAAACATTAATAAGCAGGTAACTATCTTATTTTGACAAAATATTTTTGTATTTATATTTTGTAGAAGTTTAATATGGTTACATTAATACTGCCATAAAAATCATCAATGTGTATCATTTGCATGCACATAATATAAAGAAGCAAAGAAATTACTGCCACTGGTTCAACGAAACATTACATGATAAAGATCTCGTGGCAAAGTTTTATATGAATGAAGTTTGTTTTTTTCTTATTGGTAGTGTACTAACCTGCAAAATTATCAAATGTAGTTATCAGAAAATCCTCATGTGTTTGTTAAATATTATCTTCATCTAATAAAGAATAATATGGATTAGGATTGTATTATTATACCATTATTTTCTTAAGAAACAATAAAATATTAAATGTAGACTATATAAATGTTTATTTTATGTATAATTTTATAAATGTAATTTGACAACATATATTTACAACTTTCAAAAGGTTTTAATTCTTTTTCAAAGAGTTACGAACATAACTTTTACATTCTTTTCCAATATATTTAAATTTATTTAAAATATAAACAATATATAAGTTAAGTAGAAATCTAAATTATTCATCAAATTAATACATTCCCAATCTTCTTAACCCAGATATAGTGCAAGAAAATGATTTTGGTAGGTATGTCATTCTTAATAATGCAAACATTTTTAACACTAAAGATCTTTTCAATACCTCATTTCACTATTGATATGACTTGAAATATTTCTTTTTAAATAAAGTTTTGATCGAATATTTTCGTGAGTTTATAATTATAAATAACATTTAAAATAATTTGTTCAAATATTAAAGTAATAATTTCGGCATAGTTTTCTTGTATAGAATATATTTATACAGAACTAAAAAAGAAACAATACTTTTGAACTATTAATGTTCCCACTTTACTCATTATTCATTATTATTATTTTGACATGTAGGTTATGTATATGCTTTCTTTGGTTATATTGCAAGTAACATACTAAAATTTTGACAATATTGAAACATGACGTTTATATTTTATGATGACAAACGGTTGTTTCCGCGATTGAATACTGACTTCATTTGACTCTGCAGTACTGATTTGAATCATATGCTTCGAATTTGACCTTGAACTGAAAACTTGTACTTTATGAACTATATATATGACATGCTCCTAGGTTTGTAGCCTCAGTAATAAACTTTATTTAATACTCTAACCGCCATCTATGTGTGGGTCCGAGAACATTTCTATTGACTCTCGAATTTGATTTAAAGACTTGGCCCACCCTCAATCATCAATCAATTACTGTAAATAAGAACATTTATGTTCCATACTTTATCTATGAAAATAATCTACTGTCAATCTCTCAGAAGCAGAATTAAATAATAGAAATAATCTTCCGTTGTTCCATTTCCTTAAATTAGAATGGAAGTAATTTTATATTGGTTATTGTTAAAATTCAGACGGGGTACGTGTTAAAGTGTGAAGTGGAAATGACAAGGGCGGAGGTCCAACCAACCCACGGGGACGTTTTGTCTGACCACAGGGGGCGCAATTAGACCAGTGGGTGTGAGGGACGCGTGGTGTGACCCTTGGTGTGTTGTTGCCACATGAAGTATGTGTATCACGCCCATTGTCAAATTCAATGATTATTATCTAGATTATTTTGCACCTTAATAATATATTAGGCTACGCAATAAGTTACACTCTTGTTCGAAATATTTGAATAATAAAACTAAGTACAGGGTGGCCCAAAATGACCGAAGGGGTTTTAATTCCTTACAACTTGTTTATTATAATTTTTTTTGATTTTGTTTTCAGTATTTTGTAAAGAAGACTTTGGGGAATTTAAAATGGAACAGTACACAATTGAGCAACGTGCCAAAATCGTTGACCTTTATTTCTCAAATCAACGATCCATTGCGAGATATAATTTTTTTAAAAATATTCTCCATTAATATACTGTATTTAAAATTAAAAAAAAATTAATAATTATGTCTTAAATAAGAAGTTATAATGAACTCAAACCCCTTCGGTCATTTTGGGCCACCCTGTAGTACTTGTCAATTGTCCGAGTATTAATTCACTTGTAGAAAATAACTATTTGGTGAAAATTAATTATCGAAGTTGGAATGTGGCAAAATTCAGTTAGAAATATTCTGTCCGTCTTAAATACATGAACACCTAGCAAATGGTGACATACCGGGTGCGGCAATAGTGTGTCGGCGGAGCTTAGCATGAAAACTAATAAAGTTGTAGCAATAAAATTTTACGCACACATGCACTATGCTACACTGCATTTTCTATTTTTATTTATATATTTTTACAGGGTGTTCCAAATTTCCGCAACCACTTTCAATTTTTTTTTATAAATTGATTGCTATACTTTCTTGTTATTATGATGATAGCCACACAAATTATCTTTGCAATGATATATGACAATGTGCACTTACAACTGTTAGTTTTGGTTTAATTGCAAATTTTATTAAAATCTTGACAGTTGCAGAGTCTAACATTTTAAGTCTTATCCTGAAAATGGGTGCAGTGCCTCACGTAACTATTTTGTTAACAATTTATGGACTAACACGTTATATGTTTTCAGGGTGAACAAAGTGACAACATATACTGGGTGTTAAATATGTCGTGCCAAAGTTATCGAAGTTTAAAGGCTATTTTCTCTTTTTTTTTAAATTTGAACCTATAATTTTTTTATTAGTCAGGAAATTCCTTGTAAAATTGCCGTTAAAATGGTACCAATAACATTACTTATTCCTAGTATTTTTGAAGTTATAACTCTTTAATGGGATATACCTATGTTTATAATATTCAATATGCGGTGCATCAATAGTTGGTTGGCCACGAAATGATATCAAACAAAGTAACTTTTACAAACACTTGTTTTTTAATTCTTTATTATTAGTTTTAGAATTACATTTTGTAATATTTCCATAATAAAACAAAATTAATTTAAAATGTGTTTAAATATATGTCCATTCTGCTCTACACATGCTCTTAATCGCCTCTGCATCGACAGACTTACATTTTGAGCCATGTTGTTTCCACTTAATTGAAGAAAAACGTTTCTGATTCGTTGCTCCATGTTCTCTGCCGTTGTAGGAGGTGTTTCGTAAACTATATTTTTTACAGTAGGCCACAGAAAGAAATCACAAGGGGTTAGATCTGGTGATCGCGGTGGCCAGCCTATAAAGCTTCTTCCCCAAATCCACCTATTGGTGAATACCCTAGCGAAATGTGCTCTTGCAGCAGCACCGTAATATGCAGGTGCACCATCATGTTGGTACCACAGTCTCCTTATGACGTTATCTGGTAGGCCTTCTAACAGCAATGGTAAATTATTTTGTAGGAAATTTGTGTTGATTTCACAATTTAAAGTAGTATTAAAAAAGAATGGACCTATAATAGTGTTTGCTATGGTGCCTCCCCAGGTGTTAACACTACATTTTTGTTGGTATAAAATGGGTTGCACAAAATGAGGATTTCTAGTGTCATGATAATGAGAATTTTTTCTGATTGTTATTCCACAATAATTAGCAAATGTTGCTTCATCTGTGAAAAGCACATCTATCTAGAAAAGTTAGATCTTGTCGTAATTGGAAAAGTAGCCATTCACAGTAAACAACTCTCCTTTCAAAATCCGTTTGTAATTAGCATGATGATTTTGAATTTTGTAAGGGTGAAATTTATGTTTATTTTCGTATATTTGTGTTCGTAGAGTTATCTAGACGAAGATGCTTTAATATCGAGTACAAAGGCAGTATTCCTGAAATCTCCAAAACGTATTCGGAAATTTCACGAATTGTGTCCCCATACCCCTGAGCCACCACAGCCGATTCTGACACATTGGGGTACATGGTTACGGGCGGGGTTTTACTATCGTGAACATTTTGAAAAAATTAAGGACGTGGTTTTATCATTCGATCCGAAAGAAATTGCAGCTAACAATACAAGCCAGAAAAAATTTCAAGATGCCCAGATTAAAATGGATTTACAAAGTTTTCGTGAGAATTACTTGGGACTAGAAGAAGCAATGACAAAATTAGAAAATTCGTCGCTGTCGTTAGAGGAATCACTGAAAATCGTTAAAGATATTCACGCACAACTGAGTACTGTAGAAGACGCAAAAAGTGAAAGTGTTCTAATTAAATTTGAAAGTGTTTTAGACAGAAATGCAGATTTTGACACCTTAACACATATTTGTGAGGGCACGTCTACAGATGCGTTAAGTTGCTTAAAAAAGTATTTTGATTATGCGAATATAACATCATTAGATGTAGAACGCTCGTTTTCCGAATATAAACATATTTTTTCTTCAGAAATATAACCTTAGAAACGCACCTGATATTGAAAATATACAATCGAATTTCTCCAGTTTGTCTATCCTTGGAAGACGCTTAAAACGGTAAGGGTTTTATTAAATCCTCTGTCGTGCACACAATCACTGATTTCATACATTTTCCATTTTATTTATTGGTACATACAACGCTGCTATAATATGTACTTTTCTTATTTTTCGTGTGTTCATGCATATTACTTTAATAGCAGAAAACCAAATGTATATTTAATTATTTCTGATAGAATAAATGTCTCTACTTCTATACTTATATCGGTAACAAGCTCATGTCGCGTCCCTATTCTATCGCATATTCTAATATATTACGAATTACACTCCCATACCGGCGCTCATGGCGCGCACGGAAATTGGTCTGCTCTAGTTATTATTATTATTATTACTATTATTAAGTGTAGTACAGTACAGTATAAACTTAAAGACTTACAAAAGCTGATGTTGCTTATTGTAACCTAAAGTATAAATAGTTTTAATTGGGAACTTCAAATCATAATAAATTTACTATAATTCATACATTTTTAAATTCGTTTTTATGCAAATATAAGATAGCATTATGCTGACAAAAAACATTTAATTTTTGCAAGAGTTACCCGCATTTTCAATTTCAGTACATTAGCCTCCATGTAAGCGCTACCGAAGATATTTTATTATAGTGGTACGATTTTTCCGCACAGAAAATCCTTAATCCAACAAATGTAACCCATTTCCTTCGTATAAGGAACGTGGGCCGCTACAAATAAAATACACAAATGCGCCATTGTGCGGTTTGAATTTACAAAGCAATTGAAAAGATTTCAATATATCCACCACGGGGCGCTGTATGTTGCAGATATTTGTGTACCGAATTCGATTGAAAAGCCGGCGATTCAGTATTATGATGAAAATTTACACTTGTGCACTCCAAGTCACGTGGTTGTGTCAGAAATGTTTTGTTAAGTCGGGAAGTTTTATATGTCCTCAATTGAATTTAATTCGCTCTGTGCCTTGGGCTTTGTCAGAGAACTTACTGTACGAGTGTCGAACATTGTGCGTTCTTTCCATATGAAATCTTGGGTTTTATTAATATCTTTCAGAATGTAAATATATGCACATATGTACATATATGTGAGTTTCGACTAAAGTATTTAGGAAGAAGCAATGTGTATAATTAGTAGGCTTTGGATAATTATGCATTTGCATAAGTGCGTATGCAAATGCATATTTCAATTGTTGTTATGTATAAGAACATATTTTGAACCTTTTCTATTATAAATGCCAGTGGCGGCTCGGGGTGGTTCACATAGGGAGTGCATAATTTCAAAATTAAAAAGTGTAATACAAAAACGCTTACCCAATCCTTATAAATTTCACCGACATACTGTTCCAGACAGGTACTGTTCATTGTAGAGTTTGTTTTGAGGGAATAGTAAATATTACACTACACAGTTTAATTACATCTGACGATAAACGATGTCCATTTTATGTGTCTTTGACTTGCCGAACAGTTCTATCACTTTTTCATTGAAGTTTGGGAAATCATTTATACATTCTTTTTCACAAGATAACATAGTAAGGGCATTTAATCTCTCTTCTTTCATTGTACTTCTCAGGAAAGTTTTTATTCTCTTCAGCCGTGAAAACTGGCATTCCGCTTGGGACGTTGTCATTGGGATTGTAATGACAATTTTCAAAAGCGTAACAACATCATTAAAGGCGTCGCTTAATCCATCCAGCAGAAGACCTAGCAGACCTACAGTACCGACTTCTATATTTTGCCTAAATTCTTCTCTAGAATATAGAACGCTTAATTTAGTTCGTAGTCTGCTTTCATTGAGGCATGGTTAAAATTTTACTGCTTCTTTAAGGCAATCTTCCGGAAATTTTTGTTAAAAGGAGGAGAACTGCTTAAAAGAAATTAAGTTTGCTAATATTAAGTGCCCTGTATACCGAAATCTAGTTTTTATTTCTAGCAAAATAATATCGCACACTTCAATAGTTTCCCTCCTTCTTTGGCTACCATCAGTTACTCCTCGCCGCTTTGATGGTCCAGGAGTTAGTTCTGGGTAATTTTGTTTAACCAACTGATTATCTGTGTCAGCGATTTCGGTTCAAATTTTCGATTATAGCGGGGATAGTGAGTGTTAATTCACATAGCTTAAGAATTTCAGAGCGAGCACGATCTAGTCCGCAGTCTTTAAAACATTTTCATTAGTCACTAATACTCCCTTCTAAAGTGTTGTAAATTACTGTGAGTTTGGAACGTAAAGCAGAAAAGTCAAAATATTGAAGATAATTTTGTTTAACCGATTCAAAGGCCTCTTCAGAAACTATGGGTTTATCTCAAAAATTAACTAATTCTAGAAATTTAATGAAGTTCTTAAATTTGGTGTCTATGTGGTACATGTTCATTCTAAAAAGAAATAAAGAAAACTAATTATAACGAAATTAATAATTATTTCAAACAAAATTAAAAATGTAATTCTCAACGAATGATTCAACTTTTAGATGTACGAATTACTTATTCAAATGAAATAAAAAAATTATATACTCTACCAAAATAAATTGTGATCGTTGCATTCAAAGATTTTGAGGAAGAAGTCTTCTTTTTCAGTCCGATTCTCTATATATATTCTTCGTGACGTCGACACTTTTTCCAGACCTAAAATAGTCTTCTTTCGTCCCTTTTTCTGAGCTATGTTTTATATTTCAAACTTGTATTCTTTCGTATTTTTAAATGTTTTAATACATCTAAAGGCCAATCAGATTGATACTATCATGCAAACGTCACACTCTGTATTTATAAAAAGTTTCTTTAAATCACGTAAATCATATTTTATAACGTGCCTGTTCCATCCTTCTCTTATTTATTGTATCGTGTATCCTTTCCTTCCTTTTAAACGATCAGGTTAATGCTCATGTTTTAGATCAACAACCTTTTTCTAATGCATTATCCTGCTCTTTCTATCGTTCGCCATCCTATTTTCTCTAGTTGCACATAACCTCTGAATACAACACAGAATTTGACGTTTGTATTGTTTGCATTTTCTCGAAGTGGATATATGATTTCTATATAGGCAACAAATACCATATAAAGTTTTGTTTAAACTTTGTAAAGTCTTCCGAGGTTTTATTAATATTATTATTTTGGATCCTTTGTCAATGAATTACATCTGTTTCGAATGGATATTGAAAATTTCTATTGTATTTCTGGTTGTACTATATGTTGTAGATTATATCGTGATTTCATAAGAAAATGCATTATTTAAATTTTACATATCTTTAAAATACAAAATAAACAATGGACATTTTGTGGAAAAAAATATATTGGTCATATATATATATTTTAGATGAAGTTGTATTACCACAAATGGTCTTTATATCCTTTTTTTAAATTAATTATGGTACGTAATGCATGTTTTATTCTAAATTTAACTTTTTCAAAAGCTAAATCGTAATATAAACAATGACTTATTGACGTTGAATATTGAATAGAAAACTTGTCATGTAACACAGTTGTATTTTTAAACACAAACTGTCTAGTTACCTAAAACAAAAGTATAATTGAGAAAACATTAAATTTGTTCTAACGATTGTTCTATAGGGTGTATTTAAAATACAACCCGTTTCGAATATGTTTCATTGTCGTTTCTCTATTGTTTTCATTTATTCAATTTGTCTTCTTTGGAAAGATACACAGCAATATGCAAGTCCAATATGTAGATCTCGGTGTCCGGGTTGAAATCGCGTCGAGTTAGGCGTAATTGCTAACATTTCGTCCACTGGTGCAAGGAACATCTTCAGGGCTGTAGGTAGATGTTCGTAGATTCGCAGTTCCAACTCGGAAGCCGATATCTACATTTAGAAAACGACCGAAGAAACCTAAATATATGTTTACGTTCAATATGATTTGCGTTTCCGTGTCCCGATGAAGGGAAACAGATAAATTATTACCAAATTATGGCGGCGAATGTTAAATACCCTCTAGAGTACACATGTTAATTTTTAAAAATTCATTCGCATACAAAATAAAAATATAAATTTTTAACAGTTGACATTTTCATAAGTAAATTCATTGAGGCTAATGAACCTAAATCATACAAAGCTTCTTAAAAAATGTTATTTTGCAGTTTTTATAATATCGGTAGCCGTTTTGTATGTAACACAGATACGTACGCTATAGCGTATCTGCATGTGTAAGTTCAATAGAGGTATTATTTATAGACATTCTGAATTCATAGGCGACACAGAATACAATTTTTAGCGGGATTTTAGTTTTGGGATTTGTGTCGTAATTGACTCTGGTGACTTATATACAACTTATCTGGAGCCGCCTGTTAAGACAAAATTGGCTATACCTATGCGGCGTTCCATATAAACCTTTACTTCACTAGCCAAACTGACTAACTGTAACTAACTCACTAACAGTCAATGTAGGAAAATACGAGGTGTATGTCCATGTGTACAGATACAAATTTGTGTAATGCATATCTGTTTCATTTGCAACAAATGCCTAATGCGTGCTTAATGTATTGATGTATTCAAGTTTCTTTGGTAAAAAAATAATATTTAATTAACGCAGAAAAATCGATTTCTTCCATATTAACACAAAAACAGCAAATAATTTACTTCAGACGATTACAAAAACTTATTTATCTTACTAATTTGGGAAATTTTAACTGTAAGTTTGTAGTATGGTTGAAGTCAGCAATAAACTCTTGATGGTTAAAGTCTTGCCAACTATTGTAAAATTACCCTCTCGTCAAATCACCTTGGTATGTGCTTAACACGTTCGCTGCCAAGGTAAATTTGTTAGTCTTGCCAATAACGCCATGTCCATCCATATGGGTTGACACAAGTTCTCAAGTTTTTGCTTTTGTTCACCCATTTGGGTGGACAGCAAGGGTTTTTTAAAACTCTGTTTTGAACGACATCTACTCACTACAGGTTGAAATAAGCTTACATGGTTTTAAAACAGACTTCTGTAATTACCGTGTCCACGTTTTTTGGTGTACAAATTAATTCTCTTGCAAGTTACCATCACGTGTTGGTAGCAGTTTACAGATACCTACCTGACTACCCACTGGGGTGGACACTTCATATTTGCTTATTTATTCATCACGTTTTTAATCTTAACCTAAAACGTGTATGTGATTTTGTGAAATTGTGATACATACTGGATAAGAAATGAGCAAGAGGATTACGCGAGTAAAGATTTTTGACGAACCTAATGCAAAGCAACGATTGACCGATAAAGAGCTTGAAGAATATTGGGAAAATTACACGAGTAGTGAAGAAGAACCCTTTCAGGACAGTGGTAGCGAATATATACAAAGTGAATCGAGTAATTCTGATAAAACTTCAGATGCAGAAGACGATAGCGATATAGAAGACGAGGAGGAACTGGTAAACGAACACACTACTTTACCTACGAACAGAGATTTAGCAGACGATTGGAATACATGCACGTTGAATCTGAGGAATATTCCGTTTACTGGATCTGAAAAAATTGAAGTTCCATTTGATACTTTGAATGCCCTTCCAATAGATTATTATAATCTTTTCATATCAAATGAAGTTATAGAGTTGATGGTAAATGAAACAAATAAGAATGCTACCAAGTATTTGTCATTAAACCAAATTAAAAGGAGCAGTCGCATGAAAGCTTGGAAAGATACAACTTGCTCTGAAATGAGAACATTTTTAGGTATATGACTATGGATGGGTTGTGTTAGGATGCTTTCTATTAAATTATACTGGAGCGATGCCAAACTATTCAAAAATGAAGTATCGTTGTTTATGACTAGAAATAGGTTCCAGCTAATCCTAAGGTTTTGGCACTTTGGAGAAGAAGTTGAGGGTGACAGACTGTGCAAAATAAAACCGCTAGTTGACCTAATCGAAAAAAAAATTCAACGGGTTAAATCTCCAGGGGAAAACTTAGTAATTGATGAATCAATGGTGCCTTTTCGCGGTAGGCTCAATTTTATACAGTATAAAAGTCTTCAAGCTTTGTGACCAAACTGGCTATACATACAAAACTCAAATCTATGCAGGCAAAAGAAATGAAAATTCAAGTAGTGGAGCTGCCAGTCTTGCTACCAATGTAGTGATGTCCCTACAAAATTCTTACTTAGATTCCGGGAGGACAGTATGTCCGGACAACTTCTACACAAGTATTCCGCTAATACACACACTATTGTCCAAAAAACATCATTCGTCGGTACCTTCCGGAAAAATAGAAAGTATTTCCCTAAAGAAGTAGTTTCTGCAAAACTAAAGCGTGGAGAAATAAAAGTATTAGAAAATGCTAAAGGAGTAGTTGCTATGAAGTGGAAAGACAAGAGAGAAGTATATGCTGCCTCTTCAAAATTTTCAGCAAACCTGTTACCAACAGGAAAGACAAACCGTCAAGGTGAAGAAATTGTTAAACCAGAAATTATTATGCAATATAATACGATGAAAGGCGGAATAGATATTTCTGATCAACTTTCGTCCTATCACTCCGCAATAAGAAAATCCATACGATGGTATCATAAAGTTGCCGATGATGTTATATTTGGCACTGCAGTAGTTAATGCTTATCTTCTCTACGCAAACGAAAATCCAAAAGCAAACCTTCTGAACTTTCGTATAAAACTAATTTATTCCTTACTAAATATTCCAGTAGAAGAGGAAAGGGTGCGTACCCCAAGATTAGCTAAACCCACAAACCATTATTTAGAAAAATCGAAAGCATACTCCGGAAGTACACAGAAACGGCATGTATAAGAGATGTAATTACTTCAGGCATTATCAAATAATTTTAGGTTACTTCGACGTAACTGCAAGTATTGTTACGAAAGAATTGCAGCGAGATTTGGAAGAAAAGAAGCGAAAAGCAAGGCAAAAAAGGTCACTACTTTTTGCAAGTCATGTGAAGATAGGCCGTTTTTATGTATAGACTGCTTCGAAACAGCACACTCTTCCATAGGTAAATAAACTAACCCAAATTCAATGTTAAAATACAAAATATGTGTTTAATAAATATTTTTTTTTAATATTTCGTTGTCTACCCAAATGGGTAGACAACATACTTTTCCTGAATAAAAATGAAACTGTCCAACCATTTGGACCGACAAATTTATTTATTTCAAATAATTCTCTTGGGCAAGCGCTGCCCGTGTGTGTCAACAGGATTACCGTATCATTTCTAGAACTGGAGATATAGGCTTGGCAAATATGGAATAAACTACAAATCTGAAGCTGGCAGAATTGGCAAGTTCGGTGTCTACCCATATGGGTGGACGTGGCAGAGAACGTGTTAAGAAATATAATGAAAATTCTACCAAAATTGCAAAACTGCTCAGTCTCGGAATATAGAAAATGTCCCTACTTCTTTGTGTATACTTCCAAGAAAAACGCGCTTGGATTCTGGAATTAATCATTTTTCAAGCAACACAATGAACTTAGACATCTCTTGTGTATGGTATAATATATTACTCACATTGAGTTATTACAATATTACAATAGATGACAATTATTTGCAACTTATCATTACCTACAATAAATCATAGCATTGCATCTATAAACTTTACGGCTCAAGAATAATAGATATGAAGTCCCCGCATTAACACCGCGAAGATGAAGTTATAGGTATCAATCAACCGAAATAAACGAGCAATTTGTAAAAACCCACGTATATTGCATGCATATACAGTCTCCATTCGTGCGCGCTCCTGTCCCAACACCTAATTTAAATTTCTATAACGAGTGTTCCAACAATGGCACATATACCAGTGATATCGGAGGCGCGGTATGAGACGCACAATGGCAGCCATTGTGGACATCTCAATCTACACCCACGTTGGAAGTGTGTCTAGTTACAATGATATACATCTGCATTTGAAAGAGTGTCAGCGTACGACGAGCTGGAAACGATATGGAAATTGATTTGCGGTGACAGTTTGCATAACGCAACATAAGACGTTATGAAGTACACCGGAACGGAAGAGCATTTATTTTTTTTAAAGTCTCATATCGCTTTTGAAACGTTCTATTTTGGTCGCGTAATGTTTTCATTTTAGCATTTTATGTATGATATTATAGTTACAGGTGACGATCTTCTATATAATAGGTATTATCGGGATAAAATAAAACAAATTTTAGTGAATTTAACTACTTTTTACTTTACACAGTAACGATCGTTTAGCTTCAACCTGAGCTTCATCAGACATATAACATATAACAGTTATATGTCTGATGAAGCTTAGGTTAGAGCGAAACGATAGTTACTGTGTAAAGTAAAAAGTAGTGAAATTAATTAAAATTTATTTTATTTTATCTCGATAATAGTTATAATGGAATTTCATCAAGTAAAAGCTGACACAATCCTATATACAGGGTTAGTTAAAAGTATGGAGACGGCGATTTATTGTCGTTAATATTCATTTTAGGGAATTATGCTCAATATAAAAGTTTGTTAGGATATTTTGATCTACATTTGGGAATATTTGATTTTTTTTCTTCAATTGTTTTTTAGTTACGCCTTGTCCGCGCAGTTTTTTTTAAATGGGAACTAGTAAATTTTACTCTACCATTCGATAGAGAATTTTTTTCTCTTTACAATAATATTTTTGTTTTTTATAATTCATTTTAATAACTCTTTTATAAGAAAAGGCCGGCTCATGTGTTTAACAGATGTTCGGTACATCGCAGATAGACAGAAGCGTAGCGATAAACAAACTTGAGCGACATAATTTTATCAGTGGTTATTATGTACGTCAAATCTTTGACAGAAATAATTCATTTATGCAATTTGTTGCTGTTAATATTAACAATGGCGAGTTTAAGTGAACATGAACGAATTTAAATACTTATGATGTTGGGTTATGGAGATAGACGCAGAAGTTTACAAGACGTTTGTAATTTATTTAATGATATGCATCCAAATAGAAATTCAATTTCTAAATCCGTTGTTGGTAAAACTTTAAGACCCTTTGAACAAACGGTTAGCGTTAAAGATTTGCCAAGGAGTGGTAGACCTAGAACAGCAAAAAGCGATGATTACAAACTGGATATTTTATTGGCTGTATCTGAATATCCCCATTTATCAACCAATCAATTACCGGCCAATTTCAATATTTCACAGTCATTGATCGTGACGTTTTTAAAAAGTGAAAAGTATAAACCTTATAAGGTACACCTTATACACGAGTTAACGGAAGATGATTTTGATAGGAGATTACAATTTTCTGAAGAAATGTTAAATATTTTCAATAATAATGAAAATTTTATCAACTATATTCTTTTCTCTGACGAAGCTACTTTTTGCCTTACCGGTGAAGTAAATAGACATAACTGCAGATACTGGTCATCGGAAAATCCCTCTTGGTTTTTGGAGCACCATACGCAGTACGCCCAAAAGGTTAATGTTTGGGTTGCCATTCTGGGCGGTCATATTATCGGTCCCTTTTTCATCAATGGCAATTTAACTTCGGCTCTGTATTTGCAGTTATTGCAAAATGAAATAATACCTGCTTGTGCTACGCTCTATCCTCATGAAAACAATGAACACCTGCCCAATGACAGTATCTGGTTCCAGCAAGATGACGCCCCACCACATTATGGTGTAAATGTTCGCCAATATCTGGACAATGTTTTTCCCCACAGATGGATTGGAAGACGAGGAACCATTGAATGGCCAGCCCGTTCGCCAGATTTAAGTCTTTTAGATTTCTTTATTTGGGGATACGTAAAAAACAAAGTTTACAAAGATAAGCCCGATAACGTCGAAGATTTACAAATCCGAATTACCAGAACGATACAAGAAATTCCCCGAGATTTTTTACAGAACTCTGTTCGGGGTTTTGTAAATCGATTGAGTCATTGTCAAATTACTAATGGACGACAATTTGAACACTTACTTTAATTTACTTTGTTATTAATTTGTTTATTTTTTCTTGTACAAAAGTTATTAAAATGAATTTTAAAAATACAAAAATATTATTGCAAAGAGAAAAAAATTCTCTATCGAATGGTAGAGCAAAATTTACTAGTTCCCATTTAAAAAAAATTCGCGGACAGGCGTATCTAAAAAAACAATTGAAGAAAAAAATTCAAATATTCTCAAATGTAGATCAAAATATCTTAACAAACTTTTATATTGAACATAATTCCCTAAAATGAATATTAACGACAATAAATCGCCGTCTCCATACTTTTAACTAACCCTGTATAATAGGTTATGTAATGTTAAATTATTTAATTTTCCTGTGATTTTCCTATGTTAGAATGAAACACTCAGTGTATATACGCAATTAACAATTCGTGTAGCGGTACAATAAATATTAAAGAAATATTAAATTTGTGTAATTCGTGGATGAATATTGAGTTTGTGTGTAAGTTCGTAAGCAGACTTTTGCTGATAGAAAATACCGTGAACATCAAATTACGAAAAACCTAAATAGAGTTATTAAAGATCGTGGTTTCCAAGTTGCTTTTTGGTCCAAAAACACAATTGAAGCTCTCCTTCGTCATATCAAAGATAAAGTAGATATGAAGTTAATTCACGCGATTGTAATTCGAAATATATTAGTCAAACAAAACGCTCACTATTAACCCGCTATAAAGAATATATATATCCCACAGTAAATTCAATAGACCGGAACAAATCGAGTGTTGCCCGTCATGTATTGGAAACCGATCATAACATCATGGTAGATTATTTAAAACTTATTAAAAATATTAAGAATCCGACGGTGCTGGACATTTACAAAAGTATTCATATCAATAAAAACAAAAATAATAGGCGCTTTTTGTAATGTTAGTAGTTTTAAGGCGAGCGTTATCATGCTACAAAATGACTTTATGATGAATCCTTGACCTTTTCCTTGAATTGTGGCTTCAAGCTGACGGAGTTATTAACAATAGGCTTCAGCAGTAATTACTATGGACCGGATACGAGAGGCCAAAATCGCGATGGACCATATAAATAGTGTATAACACCACTAAGAACAGCACGCAGTTATTGAATAGCACATAACACATCGGTTAACCGCACATCCGTTTTTTGTCGATGAATTGTGACGCAGTTACTTCAATATTACAGAAAAATTCCTTTTTCCATGGGCATAGATAGAAGCGCCAGGAGTTTTATAATTTATTTTATTTATTAGTTTATATTTCGTAAGATAAATAAAGTACGGTGAGTTAGTTTCGTTTTTTTAAATGTTAATTACGTAATTACATACTTCGTGATTGGTTTGTAAAAGAACCTGTTAGTATGGTTTCATCGAATCTACTTCTCCCAATTATTTTGGCGTAAGTGTCCAGTGAATTTTGTTAAATTTCAATAACTTTCGCATACATTTTTAATTTTCATTTATTTAGATCTAGAACACTGTTTAAGCTCCTTTTGAAGATATGATATGGAACAACATCGAGAATGGCATCGTGAAACAATGGTGACTTGGATTAAGGGTCAAACTGATTGTATGTCCATTGCCAGTGATTACGAAATTTATTGTAAAGACTGTAAAATATCGTTAAACAATTCCGAGAAATCGCACGTAAAACGTCACTTAGCATCGCAAACACATACACGGAAATTAGACCCGTTGGAATAAATTTTAATGAAGGACTCTGTGGAATTTTAATGGCGACAAATATTCTATTAAATAAACTTAACAATCCCACCTTCAAAACATTTCTCCAAAAATATACTGGTCGAAATGTTCCTGAGATAATCACGCAGTCCGCATTCCCGAAATTGTCTGTGTACTTCCAGAAACGTTCTGTAATGAGTAGAGAACGGACACGCTTACCACATGACGCAAAGCCCAGTGCAGTACTGGCGAAAGGCTGTATTTCTAAAATATTTAATTTTATTTATATAATTGGAAAACGAACGGGTGGTGATCTATAAAATTACGAAATACATATGTATTTGTTGAAAAGTTGTATTTTTAAAGTTTTTAATTTTATTTCTATAATTGGAACATTTTTATTTGTTCATTTTGTCGTTCAAGTTGAGTAAAGGAGTATTAATATTGACTAGCAATAGTTTCTCAAGGTTTTCTTCTGTCAATTTTGTTCTCTTTGAATTAAATAGATCCTTATAAATAGAAAACGTCCTTTCTACATCTCAACTGGTTATAGGTGCATACTGGAAATATTCTTTTATTTCTTCATATTTAGCCGTTAGTTTTGTGGAATTGTCTCCATACATAATTGCTGAAATGTAATTAAATCTGGATTTCTATTAAGAATTGCTTCAAACTTTTGCCGAAGGCCACATCCGAAGTCACTTGGAATACTTTTCACATTATTAACAGCCACATCTAATGTGGTTAATCCGTCATTTAATTTGAGATTTCGATTTTCAAAATAAGTGATTAGTTTTGGCAAATTTCCAAAGTGTTCGTGACGAAAGTACAACTGATTTTTTAAATTTGGGAATTGTGTGAGCTCCTTGCACTTACCAATACTTCTAGCATCCTCCTTTAGCAGTGTTGCGAAATGCTTTAGACTATCGAAATTCTCAGCATAATAATTAGTAGCTTCCAGCCATGTTCCCCATCTAGTTATTACTGGAGTGGGAGGCAGTGACAGAGATGGAAATTTTTCCCTGAAAAGAGCTACTCTCAATGGTGCTTTTCTGAAAACTTTTTTAAAAGCTGATACAAGTCTATCAACTTCCGGAAAAGTGTCTCTGATATATTCACAGATTCTGTGGAGAGCATGTGCTACACAAGTAATATGCAGCATATTAGGATATGTTTTCTTCAATAGTCTGCCTGTTTTTAACATATACGCAGCATTATCACTGACAAATAAAAGTATTTTTTCTTTGTACGTGGCGTCCGAATGAAGCATTTTTTGCATATTCTCCTTAATGGTTTCAGCAACTGTTTCCGCATCAACTCTATTTATAACACTTGTTGCTCTTACATATGAGTTATAGGGAATAGTTGGATGTAGTACAGCAGCTACAACATTGACCACACAGCGTCCTAACATATCCACCGTTTCGTCGGCGCTTATCCATATGTATTGATTTAAAAGATGGCTTCTAATGCGTTACACTGTTCTCGTATAGCACCTAGAAACATAATATTTGCGTAAAGTTGATTCATCAGGAACATTTCGACCAGTATATTTTTGAAGAAATATTTTTAAAGTGGGATTGCTAAGTTTATTTAATGGAATATTAGCCGCCATAAAAGTTTTACAGAGTTCAGATATTTTACGGATTTTGTAATAAATTTCGGAATCACTGACAATGGACATACAAATCAGTATGACCGTCAATCCAACTCGCCATTGTTTTACAATGCCGTTCTCTACATTCTTCCATATCATGTCTGAAAAAGTAACTTAAACAATGCTCTAGATCTAAATAAATGAAAACTAAAAATGTGTGCGTAAGTTATTGAAACTGAACGAAATTCAATGCATACTTACGTCGAAATAATTGGTAGAAATAGATTCAATCAAACGATATTAAACAGGATCTATCACAAAAATTACGATGTAATTAACAGTTAAAACTATGAAAACAAGAAACTTACTCACAGCACTTTATTTATCTTACGAAATATAAACTAATAAATAAAATACATTATAAAAACCCCGCTTCTATCTACGCTCATGAAAACACTTTAAAAAACACTATATTCTCCGAATACAATAGCTGGCTTGTCCATTGTTATCGCGGCGAGACCAGGTGTCCGAGTAAGTAAAACAAATACTTCATTGAATTACGCCGGGATGTACTGAGCGACGTTATACACAATTCCAATTGCCGATTGCGTTTTATGGAAATTGCATCCATTCTCTAGTAATGAGGAATGCGCCTATCGGGAAACCGATGTCGGTATTCAATAACTGCTTGACGTGCACTGCCGTTACAGTAGCCATACACAAAATGCATGTCCGCATACTCTTGAGAAAAAAATCGGTAAGGCATTTTGAATAAAGAAAACGTGTCTACTCACTAATAAGCTGTTGTATGAACTGAAACCTAATGTAATCCTTTATTAAAAAATTAAACGTTCACAGTCATCTAAACATTTGTTTATTGTATGATATTCATGGTTCAGCACTTACGAAATATGTAACAACCTTCTTTATCATAAATCAATTTCCAGTACTCTTTTTTGTAGATCTCCAAGAAATTACTGTATGCACTACGACACGTGTTTATTTACTTTAGGATAACATTTTATTATGCGACGTTAGCAATCACAGGCCTGTTATTGAATCGTATAACTTTTTTTAAATAAAATCAGTTTGTATTGACTTTAGGATTACATTTTTTTTCATGATCTGACAATCACATTCATAGATCTGTAACTTTGAAACAAATGAAAATGGTTGTTGTTAAAAATTGTTAGTTGAAATGAAGTCTACTTTACACTCCTAAAATTTGAACATAACGATACGGGACACCTTGTATAAATAAAATTAAAAATTCTTTAAAAATACAAATTTTCAATAGTACGCCCGTGGGCGATGAGTCATCGGCCTCCCGTGTCTGGTCCCTATTAATAATATAAGAAACATCTTGCGCTGACGAGTTTATAGGAAGACGAACCACGTGGCTGCATATCTGGATAGCAATTTGCACACAAAACCTACTAGTATTGTGCTCTTCACACCCCATTTTTAATAATATATTTTTTTAAATTATTAAAAATGTTCTGTGTTTTTATTTTTAATATCGGAGAAGGAATTCACGAAAATCTGAAAATCGTCGAAATTTCAAGGATGAATTTTAACGGTTAAACATTCAATTTTGCGGAAGCAGAATTTGGTATTTTATAGCAATCCACAGAGATCTACAAGTTTACTAAGTTTCCTCAAAATCAGGTCTGAAAAATTATAGAAAATAAAAAATTAAATTTGATTCAGTATAATTGTATCTGTCATACCTATTATTTTATTAGTTAGGGTCTGTAGTATATCTGGAAATTCTGAGATGTGATTTTTAGCTACGCGTAATCATATTAAAATTTAAATAAACAAAGGAAGTATCTATACATGCGTGTGAATATTCACTCTCATTATAAGCGCGGTTCTAATTCAACGGCGGTCTGAGTATCTTGTATCTGCTATGCACTTTGTTAACATAATGGATATTGGAGGAATTCTATCATTAGTTATACCTCCTGATCGCCTATTGAAGAGGAAGGAGTAATTGTATAGCGGATGCTGCCAATGAGTAATGATCTTTATCAATTAGAATGATGTGTTCGTCGACCGCAAGATGGCGTTTAAGGCGGAGCTTTCGTGTACTAGTTAGCACATTGCTATTAACGTCTGCTTTTTCTGCTGTATTTATTCCCATACATTAGAATTAGATTGTGAATTATATACGCTTACATGTTGAAGTCTTATTAGACGTACGGAAAGACGAATATTTATTTCACTCTATGTATTTCATGCAGTTGTATGAAAACTTTTAAATGATTTTATATACAGGGTTACCGGTGAATAGCGACAAAGCTATGCGAATGTGTGCTTGCAAATTTTTAAGGTCAAAATGTAGTTAAAGTCGGTCCATATATAGTTGAATTGATTCGGCATTTACAGTCTTTTTCTTTTGGTTTTCCCCTTTTGTCAATTGTGTTTCACAATTTGTCAAATGACTTTCCCAATTCCTGTCATATTGACATATATGTCAAATTAAATTCTTTTTTTGTCAAATCTCTTTCACTTTATATTAATTATTTTTCCCATGTATGTAAATTATATGTTTTGCTTAATAACTACTTACCAAGCTGTGCATCATTTTCATTTAGTTATTGACGTACCCTTGAAAATAAAGTATACATTTGAAATTTTAAGTTATCTAATTTATTCTTGTGTAATATACATAGAAATTGATACATACATGTATGCAAAACATTTTCAAATATCACAAATATGCACAGTACAAACTATCGAAATATATAAATGAAGAAACAATTAATTTAATATTTCATTTTGTTCTAAACAATCACTCAGATATGTTTCCATATGCTGAACATAATGAAGACAATTATATCTGCAGTTATTTGTTCAGAAGCATTGTGTATTGCTGCATATAATTCATCCTCATTTGTCGGCTGAGTTCTCTTTATTATGTGTTTCCATTGATTAAATAATTCCTCTATCGGATTTAAAAATGGACTGTAAGCAGGTAAAAAAACTTCAAAATGCTCATGACTTCTAATGAGATTGACAACTTCTTCATTTGTATGAAATCTAACATTATCCATAACAAAAAAGGCGCCTTGTATGTTATCATTATGTAAATGATTAATTAGAGTTGTAATAAATTCACAGAAATGAACTGTATTGAATGGTCTATCTTGGATTTGGAACAAATATAGTGAATTTACATTCATTGCTGCAGCCACAGAATAATTACGCCCTCTTAGTTGAGCTTTTATTTTCGTTGCTCGAGTATTTTTAACTGATCTTCCATATGAAGTTCGAGAATTAACTTGAATTCCATATTCATCAATGAAAAAAATCTTTTCCCTTTCGAACATGATTCTATTGTACCGGATAGCATATTCAAAGCGAGTCTGTATGATTTGTGGTGTATTTCTTCTTTCGGGAACGAAAGAGATTCTCTTCAACGAATAATGGAAAGTTTTTAGTGCTATGTTTATCGTCGATAGCGATATTTGATGAAGTGGCCACTGCGTCAAACATCTTTCTTTTAACTGACGAAGTGATAAACTGCAATCTTCATCAATCCAATTGCAAATTTCATTTATCTGTAACACAAATAATTTTTTTGGTCGGTGACCAGCACTTCTTTTATGAATATTAGCGGTTCTCCGGTATGTAGAATAAATCTTTCTTACAGTATTGGGTAAAATTCCAAATTGCTCTCCAATATTATTTGCCATGAGCCCCTTGTTCATAGAACGAATTATTAAAGCTCTTAAATCATTACTTATTTTACTATTAATTCGACGATTCTCCATAATAAATGAATATAAAATGATTAACACACTTCGTGAAAGTCAATTGACATATAGTGAAACACATTTGACAAATAAGGAAATTATTTGACACATCGCCGCCATATTATAATAAATGGGAAAGTCATTTGACAAATTGTGAAACACAATTGACAAAAGGGGAAAACCAAAAGAAAAAGACTGTAAAATAGAAATAAAACTACGGTTCTAATTTTCACTTTTAATCTTTAATCGTAACACGACAATTGTTTCGCCGGCACAGTGGCTTCCTCAGGTGCTTACATCTAAAGAGTACGTTACAAACTAAATTAAAAAAAAATATATATATATATATACAGGGTGTCCAGAAACTCTCCTGACAAACGAAGACCGGAGTTTCCTCAGATAATTTTAAGACAATTAAACCCAAATTCACCTAGTCCGAAAATGCCCCTTTCAAGGACACAAAAAATATAAATGACAGAATAAAATGACAGATTTTATTCTGTCTTTATATTTTTTGTGTCCTTGACAGGGGCATCATTGTCGAAACATGTAGGGTTGTTTTAGATGTGTATACTTTGAAGTAATAAACCAGACCTTTAATCGCCGACTTATTAAGTTTACCATATCATACCAAGGTCACGAAAATATTATATTCATATATATATATATATATATATATATATATATATATATATATATATATATATATATATATGAACTTCATGTGTATGAGAATTAATAATTATTAACTCTCATTTTACATGCGATTGTCGCTATAATTTGTTGCATTTATAGCGACAATCGCATGTAAAATGAGAGTTAATAATTATTAATTCTCATACACATGAAGTTCATTACAGTTCGTATATATACACGTAGTATAGAAGTGAATATCATGTCTGTCTTCGGTAAGGTGCACTGATGATCTGTAAAAAACAGTGAAATATCGATATATGCACATTCCGCGCAGATAAGTTTTTCACAAAATTTTTCATATATATATATATATATATATATATATATATATATATATATATATAACATTTGATAAATTATTGGAGTTTTTCGGCTTTTTTTTTTTTATGTTAAATATTTACAAATATTAAATTAGAATGTATGTAATTGCAGAGTAAGTGGGGATGTAAACATTGCTGTCTACAAATTACAAAGCAAATCATACGAAATTTTTTTTATTTGAAAAATATGGTCTACATTGGGACTCGAACCCAAGTCTACAGCTATCCGGACTGTCGCCTTTACCACTAGGCCACAATAGACCCAGGTTCAAGCCATATAGAAATGCATTATAAAGTAACAGTGTTAATGAATCAGATGTCAGTTATTGAATGTAGATGTCAAGCTGAAAGCAGAAGTCAGTTTTGAAAGCTCATGTCAGTTTTGATAGCAGATGTCAGTTAGTGAAAGCAAATGTCAGTTATTGAAAGCAGATGTCTGTTTTGAAAGCAGGTGTCAGTTATGAAAGCAAACGTCAGATTAGAAAGCAGATGCCTATTTTGAAATTAGATGTGAGTTACTGAAAGTAGATGTCAGTATTTTGAGGGCAGATGTCAGATTTGAATGTTTGAAAATGCTAATTATTACTCCATAGCTATATGAGTGTTTAGATAATTTCTTAGCCGTTCATTAAATATAACATTTGATAAATTATTGGAGTTTTTCGGCTTTTTTTTTCATATGAAATATTTACAAATATTAAATTAGAATGTATGTAATTGCAGAGTAAATAGGCATCTGCTTTCTAATCTGACGTTTGCTTTCATAACTGACACCTGCTTTCAAAACAGACATCTGCTTTCAATAACTGACATTTGCTTTCACTAACTGACATCTGCTATCAAAATTGACATGAGCTTTCAAAACTGACTTCTGCTTTCAGCTTGACATCTACATTCAATAACTGACATCTGATTTATTAACACTGTTACTTTATAATGCATTTCTATATGGCTTGAACCTGGGTCTATTGTGGCCTAGTGGTAAAGGCGATAGCCCGGATAGCTGTAGACTTGGGTTCGAGTCCCAACGTAGACCATATTTTTCAAATAAAAAAAAATTTCGTATGAATTGCTTTGTAATTTGTAGACAGCAATGTTTACATCCCCACTTACTCTGCAATTACATACATTCTAATTTAATATTTGTAAATATTTCATATAAAAAAAAAAAGCCGAAAAACTCCAATAATTTATCAAATGTTATATTTAATGAACGGCTAAGAAATTATCTAAACACTTATATCTATATATATATATATATATATACATATATATATATATACATATATATATATATATATACATATATATATATATATATATATATATATATTGTTATATATCTCGTGTGGGCTACGTATATATAAATAAATGTAAAATGAATGTTAGTTATAAATGCCCCAAAATGTTGGGCTCTAAATGTTATATTACAGAAATGAATGATTATGTTATTCGATGTATATAAAAATTCATTCAAATCGGGCTCATTCAATACTTATCTGTTTTTTATTATCGGCTAGCTTCTTTTTTTCTTCAGGGTTAAGATAGGTTCACTTCTCTCCACTTTGAATTTATTTACGTAGCTTATTTAATTGGAAACGGAACAATATCTCAAGTATTTTACAAAAAAAAAACCAAAGTAAATTATTGACAATTAACTTTATTAATAATAAAACATCTAGAAAAGTTTGAGAATTTAAATTTACAGGTTCGTGACACACATATAACAATAAGGGAGACACACTCAGCGGTTGGTATTCTTACAGTACAAACAATATGGTGTAAGACAAGTGCAAATAATTTTTGCTTTATTAAAATAGTTTATAAAAGTGAAATAGAATCAAGTTTTAAAATTAAAAGTAGTGGATACTAATATTTAAATAAGTTGAATAAAAATTACAGTGGTAGAATATCGGTGAAAGCAATGTAAATAGTTATTTATGGAATAAACAAGGAAAAGTTCTAGAAATGTTCATGAGCAAGTAAAAATGGCGCGTATAATGTTTGTAAAATTAGCAAAAACCTGAATCTTCGGATATAACCTCTGATTGATTCCTGCGCCTGTGTTCTGGAGAAGTCTTCACAGCGGGAAACTGGAGAATATTTCTGCTACTGTCCCTCGGGATGACTTGAACTTTTAAAAATCTCCAAGTCCGACGGCGGCTGGAGCGGATGACCGGTCTCGAGCGTTCAAAAATGGTGTTCGATGTACGGTGAAACTTTTTAGGCGGGGAGTTTTCGTATTGAAAACTTTAAAAATTCGTAACTCTTGAACTGTTTGGTCGGAAGATGTTAAATTTGGTCTACAGGTAGTTCGTAGGTAGGTGTAACGTTTGGTAGACTTAAAAATCTCGAGCACTTAATAATTTTGCCAATTTATTTTAATTACTTCGGAGCACAAAAAACGTGACCTCTCGCTGCAACTACTAATGACCGACGCCAATTTTTTCACTTGTTTCTAATTGCATAACTTGCCGCAAATCGCTCCATTCTTTACTTGCATTATCTTTTTGAACATTATTAAATTAGACATTTTTACAGTGTAAAACAGTTAAAAAAATTACAATTTGATTTATAAAATAACTTTAGTTAGGTAACATATGTTGATGTGTTTACAATCACTCTGTCAATATCGGTTTCTTTTCGGGTTATTGCACCGTTATAATTGTGGGCGGGGCTTAATTGTTCAAATACATTTGAATATAAATACGTTAAATTTGTTTGAATAAAAACGCGTTAAATATTAATTTGAAATAAAAATGAATATAAACATCACAATAAAAAAATAGAAAAATAAGTTAATTATTTCAAGGCAAATTTGTCGTCAAAATAAAGTATTTATACTTTGAATCAATCTTTCCCCTTCGTGGTATTAAAGTACATAGTAGATATAAACATTACGGTTACATGTATTCTTTATTTCTTTCAGAGAAAAAGCCCTTCTTGCAATGCCTCAATTTATATATATATATATAGTTAATACTTACATATTTTCGTTTTATTTCATTATAATTAGAGTTGCGTGATTTTTCCGGAATTCAGAAATGTATTGTAGGGACCCATATGCAAGAACCGCGTACTGTAATAAATTAGGTTAATATACACTTACCCGCTTAAGATTTATTATCATACAGTGGATGAGATGTGGGAAAGAACTGCAGCATCAGATATGTTTCAACATTTATTTCAATGAACATTTCAATGTTCTCCGCGATGAAACTAGATTCTTATATGCATAAAATGATCGTTCCAAATCTAATTATGTAATGTTGACATAATTAAAATAATATCTGAAATAATTCGAAGGATCTGTAGACTGTACTATGTTGCTGGTTCGGCATTACCACGCTGCGTAATATATTCGTCTGTAATTTTGAATACGTCGAATCCGATTGTCGTTCACGGCTGTTATTGAGTTCGGCCGACTATCCCACAATACAATACCTCCACATATTCTGGACAAACTGGGCAACTGTATCCTCAGACACGAAAATAACCTAAATGATTTTAAACAAACAAAAACAGTTAATAAATTTAAACAAATACATAATACATTTTATTTGTTCGCAATATGCTGCTCTATTAGCAGAAATATAACCATGGTGTTGGAATTGTTCGACCTTGGCCACCGAATATTTTTAATTAATGTAAAAGGGCTGCCTTCAATCGCTGATAGCAGCTTAGTGAGTAAAAAATAAGCACACAGTGCCAAATCTGGTGAATATGGAGGTTGTGCAAGCAAAAAATTTGATGTTTGTAAAAAAAAATAGTAACAATTGAAAAAGATATATTTTAGTACAACAGTCTTTAGTACGACAACCTAGTACGAATATTAGAATATTTACATAAAGATAATACTCACTAGCAACTGTTGATGTACCTGGAACAAAATCTTTATGGACAACCACATGTAAGGATACATTTAATAACATCCTTTTGCAATATTTTAATTTTGAACGATTTTTTATTGTTAAATATAAGTAAATCTAGGATATAGAATTCAATCATTTCCAATTTTATAAATATTTTACATTTATTTCTGAATTTAAACCACTTTATAGCATACTTTTATTAGCACGTTCAAATGGTAAAGCTTTCTTTAAATTCTAAGAAAGCGATATCTTTTACAAATTTATTTATTACCTACTTTATAATTTAGACCACTTGTTTTATTACCTGTGGTTATTATTATTCGGAATATTTTTTCAAATTTATTTATTGCTTTATACATCATACCGCTTGTTTTATTGGCTAGGGTTATTATTGAACGATCAATAGACGATATTTGGAATGACCACCCATTGTTAACTAAATATGTATAATAGGGTTACTGTGCAAATGAATTAACCGGAACTATATACTTAGGTTTATGACACGTACTAATACTTAATTAGTAATTATATTTATTTCATTATTTATTAGTAAGATCTTTAAGACTCTATTGTAAACTTGGGGTATATTGTCGCCCGTAGGTGCTATTTCTACGAACGAATTCAGAGAACGAAAAATTCCCCGTTATGTCGTCAAAGAAGACAATGTTCAACGATTACACGCATTTAATTATGTAATAAAATAGTTAGGGGTACTGATATATTTTTGCCTACTTGTAAGATAGTACAGAATAGCTCAGTATGAACTAAAACACAGTATCAACTCAACATCAGTACAAAACACACAGTCTTCGTCGTAAGATTATAACAATTATACTTTAACAAGAGACACCCGTCTCAACAGCACTTTTTGGTTAGTATAAATTGTTTTAGATCCAAAATAAATGTATACAAGTGTCCCGTATCGTTATGTTCAAATTTTAGGAGTGTAAAGTAGACTTCATTTCAAGTAACAAAAATGCAAAACTTGTATATCCATTTTTATTTGTTTCAAAGTTACAGATCTATGAATGTGATTGTTAGATCATGAAAAAAAATGTAATCCTAAAGTCAATAAAAACTGATTTTATTGAGAAAAGTTCAATTAATAATATTTGCGAAATGTCCACCTCCTTGTTGAATGCAGGCTTGTGCCCGTAAGCCGACAGAAGAATTTCCCGAATTTCATATTTGTTTTGTCGGATTTGTTCGGCAGCCAGGTGAATACGATCCAACAACTCTTCTCTTGTGTTCGAAACTTGCGCGTAGACTAAATTTTTCATATACCCCCATAAATAAAAGTCAAGCGGATTAAGATCGTGTGATCTGGGTGGCCATGCAACAGGACCACCTCGACCAATACATCTTGGATAATTGACGTTAACCCAAACCGCTCAAACGTTAATAGAAAATTCATGTTGAAATTTAGATGGGCGTATAGCTTTGGGATTTTCTGATGACCACCTGTGCAGGTTTCTCAGATTTGTAACACCACTTCTCTTGAACGTAGATTCATCTGTCAAACTTCATTTAACTTTTTTAAAAGCGGATACAAGTCTATCAACTTCTGGAAAGGTGTCTCTGATATATCCAAAGATTCTGTGGAGAGCATGTGGTACACAAGTAATATGCAGCATATTAAGATATGTTTCCTTTAAAAGTCTGCCTGTTTTCAAGATATATGCAGCACTGTCACTTACAAATAAAAGTACTTTTTTTTTGTACCTGTCGTCCGAATGAAGTATTTTTTGAATATTCTCGTTAACGGTTTTAGCAACTGTTTCCGCATCAACTGTATTTATAACTTTTGTTGCTCTTACAGATGCGTTATATGGTATAGTTGGGTGTAGTACACCAGCTACAACATTTACCACACAGCGTCCTAATATATCGACAGTTTGATCGGCACTTATCCAGAGGTACTGGTTTGAAAGATGGCTTCTAATGCGTTCTACTGCTTTCGTTTAGCACTTAGAAACATAATATTTGCGTAAGGTGGATTCATCAGGAACATTTCGACCAGTATATTTTTGGACAAATATTTTTAAAGTGGGATTGTTAAGTTTATTTAATGGAATATTAGCTGACATAAAAGTTTCACAGAGTTCTTCGTTAAAATTGTCAGATTCCAACGGTTCCACTTTCTTTGCATGTGTTTTCCGATGCTAAGTGACGTTGTACGTGCGATTTCATGGACTTTTTTAACGCTATTTTACAGATTTTGCAATAAATTTCGGAATCACTGACAATGGACATACAATCAGTATGACCGTCAATCCAACTCGCCATTGTTTTACGAAGCCGTTCTCGACGTTCTTCCATATCATATCTGAAAAAGTAACTTAAACATTGCCCTAGATCTAAATAAATGAAAACTAAAAATGTATGCGTAAGTTATTGAAACTGGACGAAATTCAATGCACACTTACGTCGAAATAATTGGGAGAAGTAGATTCAAGCAAACGATATTAAACAGGATCTATCACAAAATTTACGATGTAATTAATAGTTAAAACTATGAAAACAAGAAACTAACTCATAGCACTTTATTTATCTTACGAAATATAATCTAAATAGACTAAATTATTAATACCCCACACGCTTCTATCTACGCTCATGAAAACAGAAATTTAACTGTAAATATTCTACAAAAAAACGTCGCAATTCCCGATGATAACAGATGTGCGCGCTAGCCAGATCAATAGTGTATTCAATAACTGCGTGATCTACTTACAAATGTTGTAGACTATTTATATCGTCCGTCGTAAGGACGACGTCATTTCAACTCGATGTATCCTGTCTCTGGTTACGATCCATAGTTCACTACTATGGGTAATTGTCGGCCTAACTATTTTTTTCAAAAACTTCGATTTTTATTCCTTTCAGCACTTCTCCTTTTCCTTGTTATCTTAATTGAATGTATTTCCCATTGTTCCCATTCCACCATTTATTTCCCTATTCAGTTTCCCATTTTCTTCTGTTATTGTACTTAAATATTTGAAATGTTCTATTTGTTTAATTTTTATTGTATTAATTACTATGTTCTAAACTCTAAAACCTAGATATTGATATTAAATCTTTTATTGTTGCTTAATTTTTTAATTATGTTAGTGTTTCCAACAAAGTTGAAAAAGAAAATTTTGTGCAGTTAATATTCGCACAAAACAAGCCAGTATCGTATTTTTTCTATATTAAAAACGAATAATGGTAGTTGATTAGTTTTGTTTTTGAATTGAATGGCCACCATAATAATAGTGAAAATCAAAAGAGGAAAGAAAAAACTTTATGACTTTAGCAAATTGTTCAGTCGCACATGAAAGAATTTTATTTAGTTCTTATTTAAAAGTAAGTGGCTGGGAGCCACAGGGTTCCCACAGTCTACTTCACTCAAGTACCATATTCAACGAGCGGGGTATTGTGATCGGACCACTTTACGTTAAGTCCAGTTAGCGACAAAACAAGCACTTTTTTGTCAAAGGAAATAATCAAAACAACTGGCTCTAATAAACATTAACTTTGCTCTACGTAAGGACGAGAGATTTATTCCCTTTTGAATCTTAAATTTAAATTTTTTTGTTTCGAATTGTATAATAAAAATATAAAAGGCAATAGGTTTAGTTAACAATGTTTTGAAGAACAATAAATAAAATGTGAATATAAACATAAAAAATGTGTTTTCATCAGGGTTGAAAAAAAACATGTATTTTTTAATTTTATACTTAACACATGTTTTTTTTGTTTTAAACGTTTTTTTTTTGTTTTAAACGGTTTTTATTGTTTTTAAATTTTATGTTTTAAACAAATAAAACTTAGAAAAAACATTGTTTAAATCCTATTTTTTCAAACATAATATTAATTTAAAATGTTTGATCTATTATTCTACTAAATAATCGATAGATACCTTATTTGAAGTCCGACTCTGTACAGTCTGTACTGTCGCGCCGCCGCCGTGAGACTGTGCCGGTGAATCCCCGAAATAAGAAAACCAATTGCAATGAGGAACTATTGGCCTGGGGGAACCACAGATTATTTATAAATTCGCATTGCAAGTTGGATATTGCAATAACGTCTGCTGTACTGTTAGTTATTTAAGTAAGTTATTTTGTGGTGTTCTTTTTTTGAAAAATGTCGTCCACGGGAAGGAAGAAAGATGCTATTTGGTCCTATTTTGATGTTGTTAAAGATAATAACAAAAAAACGGTGACTGCTAAATGTAAAAAATGTAAAGTAATTATGGCTGGACTAGTGCTGCGTATGAAGAAACATATTCAAAAATGTGTTCCATCTGAAAATTCTCAGCAACCAATGTCAATTATCCATGATTCCGAGTCAGATGAGGATTTAACGCTAGATGAGATATCCAAAACCCAAAAATATTCAAGGGATGCTTACCCAGATAATAATGCAGGTAAATTTAAATTTTAAATTTTTATTTTTTCGGTATTACGGTGTTGTTTTTAACTCTCAAGGTTAGGTTAGGTTAAACCGATTCGATAATGTTGCATCGTCCAAAACCCAAAACACAATAATCAGATATCGAAATTTCCCAGTCATATACGAGGTGTGTCAAAAAATGTGAATTTTGCTCAAGAGTAAGGTACCATTATTTTTGACAATATCGAAAACTTTTATTAAGAAAATTAATTAGGAATTGTACATTATGTTAAAATACACAGTCACGTCTATATGTATTGTTAAAAAAAAATATGATTTTGTGCATTTTCCCTTTCTTTCTCAAAACAAGAAAATACAGGGTGTTTCAGAGTTGAAGTGACAACAAAAGCCTAAGGCAGATTCCTCTCTTGAAAATGTGATTTTACGTCAAAAACTCTATAAAAACGCCCTATTATTTTTTTCTTAATTTACATATTAAATGAAATGCGAGGGAAAATCGATAAATATTTTTTTGCCTGATATATTTTTTTAAATCCCCGTATTCCATCTATTATGATTATGTTATGTAAATTAACAAAAAAGTAACAGAACGTCTTTATAGAGAGTTTTCTAATTAAGATTCGATTTTACAAAAATTACTGAATAAATCTTTTTTTTTTCAGAGTCTTTTTCACCGTTAGCATCAACAACCTCTGTTACTAATAGCACTTTATGTATAAATGACAGTGACGATGTGATGACCCCAAAACGGCCAAAACCGTCTACTTCTAAAAGCAGCATTTCAAGCTTTGTTATTCGAACCAGCCAATCAGAAAAGA
The DNA here is from genome assembly GCA_935421215.2 of Melolontha melolontha. Taxonomy (NCBI): domain Eukaryota; kingdom Metazoa; phylum Arthropoda; class Insecta; order Coleoptera; family Scarabaeidae; genus Melolontha; species Melolontha melolontha. The sequence continues at coordinate 5,028,781 of OW285237.1, read as the reverse complement.
ATAAGTTGGATCTACAAATAGCCCGATATTTATATGCAACAAACACATCATTTCGTGCAGTAGAACATCCCGAATTTAAAAAGATGATATATGTATTACGTCCTGGATATAAGCCACCAAATAGGAATTCTGTTTCAACCGACTTGCTTGATAAGGTTCATAATTCAGTACAAATAACAATGAAAGAAAATGTATGCAACAAGAAGGTTTGTTTAGCGCTTGACGGCTGGAGTAACGTTCATAATGAACCTATAATACAACATAATTTGAAACATACTTGAGTGGGTAAAACCTCACTACATTTGTATAATACCAAAGTATTTTTAATAATATAAAAAATATTATTAAAAATGGGGTGTGAAGAACACAATACAAGTTCATTTATATATTTTTGAATGTATCTTCTCCAAAGACGTAGATACGTATTTCACATTTCTACATGATTCTCAATACGCCCCTGTTGGAGAAGACACATTCAAACAAACATAACTACGTTACTATCTAGCCGAAATTATTCAGACAGAGCGTGAAGGAATATTCAGCGCTGTCTAGATAATGAAAGCCGAAGAAGACGTGTTTTCTATAGTCGGTAACCACCGTATCTATAAAAAAAAACTGTATTCTCGTGTCTTCACTACTTATCGGCGTGAGCCGAATATGTATATGACAACATAATTTGAAACATACTTGAGTGGGTAAAACCTCACTACATTTGTATAATACCAAAGTATTTTTAATAATATAAAAAATATTATTAAAAATGGGGTGTGAAGAACACAATACAAGTTCATTTATGTATTTTTGAATGTATCTTCTCCAAAGACGTAGATACGTATTTCACATTTCTACATGATTCTCAATACGCCCCTGTTGGAGAAGACACATTCAAACAAACATAACTACGTTACTATCTAACCGAAATTATTCAGACAGAGCGTGAAGGAATATTCAGCGCTGTCTAGATAATAAAAGCCGAAGCAGACGTGTTTTCTATAGTCGGTAACCACCGCGTATCTATAAAAAACTGTATTCTCGTGTCTTCACTACTTATCGGCATGAGCCGAATATGTATATGACAACATAATTTGAAACATACTTGAGTAGGTAAAACCTCACTACATTTGTATAATACCAAAGTATTTTTAATAATATAAAAAATATTATTAAAAATGGGGTGTGAAGAACACAATACAAGTTCATTTATGTATTTTTGAATGTATCTTCTGAGGCGAGGTTTTACCCACTCAAGTATGTTTCAAATTATGTTGTCATATACATATTCGGCTCACGCCGATAAGTAGTGAAGACACGAGAATACAGTTTTTTATAGATACGGTGGTTACCGACTATAGAAAACACGTTTGCTTCGGCTTTTATTATCTAGACAGCGCTGAATATTCCTTCACGCTCTGTCTGAATAATTTCGGCTAGATAGTAACGTAGTTATGTTTGTTTGAATGTGTCTTCTCCAACAGGGGCGTATTGAGAATCATGTAGAAATGTGAAATACGTATCTACGTCTTTGGAGAAGATACATTCAAAAATACATAAATGAACTTGTATTGTGTTCTTCACACCCCATTTTTAATAATATTTTTTATATTATTAAAAATACTTTGGTATGAACCTATAATAGGCGTATGTGTCACAGATATAGAAAGTGAACGGGTGCATCTGATAGAGTCCATTGATACGAGTGGGAATAGTCACACTTCCGAGTATTTATTACAGCTACTTAAAAATTCAATTAAGAAATGTGAAGAATATAATTGTAAGGTAACTAGTAGTCACAGACAACGCTGCAAATGTGACCAAAATGAGAAGGGATCTGTTTGAGGAATTAGACAGGAAAGATATAATAACTTATGGTTGTTCAGCCCATATATTGAACTTACTTGCCCATGATATAGAAGAGCCAGGAATAAAGAGTAATATAAAAAAAAATTGTAAATATTTCAGAAATGTACATTTTGCTAGCGCAAAATTCCGAGAAGCTGGTGGTTCAGCTCTTGTATTGGCTCAGGATGTTCGTTGGAATACTTTATTGGACTGCTTGGAAAGTTACTTGAAAAACTGGCCATAATTATTCGACGTTTGCTCAAACAACAGAATAAGTATTGATAAAGATATAATAAAGCTTATAAACGACATCAATTTTAAGACAAATGCCCAAGACTATTTAAAAAAATTAAAGTATATCGCAGTTGCTTTGGACAAAGTCCAAAGAAACACTTGTACTATAGGAGAGGCTACAGAGATATGGCTAGAACTTTTGGAAGCATTCGAGACTGAACAAGCAAATGGAGAATTTTCGGTAAGTGATACGAATAAAGTCAAGGAGCGTATGGAAATGGCTTTGACCCCAGCTCATTTTTTTGGAAAATTTGTTTGATCATCGCTTTAGAGGAAATAAACTTAGTCAAGAGCAAATAGAAACTGGCATGGAATATGTAGAAACCTATCATCCAGAAGCATTGCCAATTATTATTAATAACCAGGCAAAGTGTGCACCCTTTAAACCATATATGTTTTCTAAACATCTTATTGAGAATGTAAAACCATTGGCATGGTGGCGTTCTATGAAAAACATAAATACGACAGCATTGGAACTTGCTCAACAGCTTCATACAGCTATTGCATCGTCGGCCAACATAGAAAGACTCTTCTCATCATACGGTTTGGTCCATTCAAAACTACGTAATCGGCTAGGCAATGTCAAAGCGGCTAAGTTGGTTTGAATTTTTAAAGAGCTTAATTCCATCAGTGATGACGTGACTGATCAGATTGATGACTATGAGTATGAGACTGAAAGAGTGTGAGAAATTTGTTAACGCTTGTAGCTTGTATGCAAAATGTTTTAAGTTTTCCAATTTTAGTTATGTTCCTAATTCCTATTATTAATAAATAAATAAATAATATGTATGTTAAAAAGTTTGTATAATGTATTTGAGAATTTTTCCTATTTTTATTCATTATATTAATAAAGAAAATGAAAAAAAAACGCTTGTTTAATTTAAGTGTTTTACACATGTTTTAAACAAAAACTGTTTTAAACCTAAGCAAATATTTAAAACATGTTTAAAACAGTTGATTAAAACAAAATGTTTAAAACGAAACAACCCTGGTTTTCATGTCTTTTATTTATATTTATTCTTCTAGAATCTTACAAAAATACATAATTTTATAGATGTGATATAGATGAACTCATCCTCAAGATAAATAGATCTGATAGATAAAATACATTATCAAAAGGTATAGTTCCTTATCCGGTGGATAAGTATCTAATGGATATGAAGTGGTAACCTTGTTTAATAGTGATGTACCTAACTTCTCACTGTTTACTCTTTTTTGTATAACAAAAATTAAAAAAGCCAATGTTGTATTGGAATGAAGTATTTGAGAAATTTTTGCGCTATTTACATCTATTTTTTTCACCGGTGTGGGAAGACTTTTGGGCGCAGTGTTAACAAAAAATTTCATTTTAGTATAAAAATACTCGCGTATTCGAATGCAACGTGTGTGTCAAAATTTCAAGTCAATCGACCGACTACTTTTCGAGTTTTGCGAGCGCAAACATGCGTAAGTTGAATTTATATATATATGGTAGATTCAATTAGTTGGCGATTTAAGGTCTGGTTTTATATGTGCATATTTAAAACAATCTTATAGGTTTCGGCATATGATGCCTTTTTCAAAGAAATTTTTTGTAAGATTGTTTTAAATATATAGTCCGTCTAGAAAGTATCCGGAAAACAAGAAGCACAGTTATAATTTTACGGTATATATTTTTATTACTTGAATAATAAAATCACAACAAATAATTAATCTCATTTACTAATACAACCTCCATTTAACTCTAAACACTTAACTAGACGTTGAGGTACTGCTGAAACAAACTAACTGCTATACTTTTCGGTGATGGTGGTCCAGGCTAAACTGTAAAACTGACCTAATAAAATCTTCTTTATTTCGTGGCGCTGCTCGTTCTACTTCAATTTTCATTAATCCCCATATGTTTTCTATGAGACTAAAATCTGGGGAAGCTGCCGGCCATGGAATTGTTGCAAAGTTTTGTTCTTGGATCCAAGCTGTAGTGTGGAAGTATTGCATCTTGAATTATCCTGTTGAAAACGCCACCCTTCTGGATATAAAGCATGAGCGATTTCAAGAAGAAAACCATTAAGAATTTCACAATACTTTGCACTGTTAACGGTGCCATCAATTATACAGAGAGGTGTAGCACCACGTTGAGAGATTGCTCTCCAAACCATTATTTTAGTGGGAAATTTGGAAATTTGAACGGTAACTTTTTCTCTTAATAGAATTTTTAGATGATTTGCACCAAGCTGAAATGTAGAGTTCAAAAATAATAAAATTAATTTTATTATTTTATAACTCTACATTTTTACCCCAGAAGAAGCGACAAAGTGTTGCAAAATATAGGGTAATTTAATAAAGCAGTTTTTTAATTGACCGCTTACCCGAATTTGAATTAATTTTTGATAATATATCACGGTTGATAATTTCTTTTCAATTATATATATATATATATATATATATATATATATATATATTTATATATATATATATACAGTGTGGTTATAAAGTTTGGAACCAAGCTTATAACCGCATTATTTTACATTTTTAGGAAAAACGCTCGGACAGGTAAATTTTCTTTTTTAAAACGCCATCTTTTGACATACAATTTTTTTCTATGACGTCATTGGTTTTCGAGTGATGACGTTATCAACACTTTCTTTAAATGGCAACCATATTATTTTTTTCTCGTTTTTGGTAGATCTTTATATCCACCAAATAGTAATATAAAACAACTGGTATGTTGCATCACAATTTTTTTGAAAAATTGATATAAATTTAGAAAAAAATTCGAAAATTTTATTTTGTACAAAATTAAAATTAAATTAAAAAAATACATCTGAACTTAAATTTATTGTAACAGTTAACGTAAATTTTCAAAATGGACACCACCAACCAACTGACACTGTCCTAGCCGAGTGTAAACACTTCGTATACTCGCCTCAATTATGTCTGGGGATATTTGTGTAAGTTCTACACGAATTCGTTCTTTTAAATCTTCTAAATTGTTCGGTTTGTTAAAATACACTTTCGATTTAAAATAACCCCACAAAAAAGTCTAACGGAGTCAGGTCAGGAGAACGAGGTGGCCATTCTATGGCGCCTCTCCGTCCAATCCATTTATTGGGAAATATTTCGTTAAGATAGTGGCGAACCTCTACACCATAATGGGGAGGCGCCCCATCTTGTTGAAACCAAATATTTGGATGAGGTACATCACCATCCTCGTGATTTGGGAAAATAACAGCGAGCGCTGGAACCAGTTCAAATCTTAAAAATTCTAAATATTGCACAGCAGTCAAATTTCCTTAAAAAAATATGGCCCTAAAATGCGTCGTCCAATCAATCCAACCCATACTTTTCCTCTGCGCTGAGTATGACACGCTTGAGTCCAATGCGGATTGTTCTGCGACCAATATCTGCAATTATGGCGGTGAACAGATCCATTTAGGCAGAACGTAGCTTCATCTGAGAAGACGATGTTTTCCAAGAAATTTGGATTTTGGTCACAACGTAACATTACGTCTTCACAGAACTGCAGTCGACGATCTTCGTCATCCTCATGTAATTCCTGTACAAGTTGAACTTTGTAAGGACGATAGTGTGCTTTTTTAAATAAGTTGACGACAAATGAGTGATCCACCTGATTGGCTAACGCAAGTTGTCTGGTGGAAACATGATGCCTTTCTTCTGCTTCTAGAAGCACATTTAATTTCACATCTTCTCCTACTTGAGGTCTACCTTACCAGTTTCGATAAACTTTCCAACTAGTTTTGTCACCGTAGACCTGGTAATTGGAGGTCTGTCAGGGTGTTCATGGTTAAACAATTCGCATGCTTCTGCATGCGTTCTTTGTCTGTCCCCATACCCAACCATAATTAAAATTTCGATTCTTTCTCGCTCAGATAAATGTGCCATTTTTTATATGAGCGAAAATGAACAATTTTTACGCAATATCTCAAAAATCTAACGTCAAAAATAGAAGTAAATAATTCAACAATATTGTCGCCATAGAAACAATTTCAAACTAAAATTTTTGTACATAAATTGTATAAAAAGAAGCAAGAATGTCATAAAGAAATATCTTGCAAAAAAGTGCGTGTTTTTGTTTTTGTAAATTTTTTGTATAGTAGCATGAGTACATGTGCTTTTGACGATCCGGTTTGTTCAAGAAGAATATTTAAGTCCTCACACAAGACAGAAGTGTGAAAAAAACTTACTTACATATTTCAGTAAATTTTGTAAGCTTAATTAGTTTTTGAAATCTTCAATTTTTGGGCGATAATTTTAATTAAGAAATGGTCTGCCACATCATGTCAATTTTTTAAATAAATTAAACTTCTTTGGCCCTTTTTTGTGAAACTATTTAATGTTAAGTAAGATTTTTTAATAAGTAATTGGCCGATTGGGAAGACGAATTCCTTTTGACCTGGAGCGAATAACGCAGATTACTATTGATCGCAAAGCATTTACACACGGCTAGGAAAGTGTCAGTCGGTTGGTGGGGTCCATTTTGAAAATTTACGTTAACTGTTACAATAAATTTAAGTTCAGATATATTTTTTTATTTAATTTTAATTTTGTACAAAAATAAAATTTTCGCATTTTTTTCTAAATTTATATCATTTTTTCAAAAAAATTGTGATGCAACATACCAATTGTTTTATATCACTATTTGGTGGATATAAAGATCTACCAAAAACGAGAAAAAAAAAATATGGTTGCTATTTAAATAAAGTGTTGATAACGTCATCACTCGAAAACCAATGACGTCATAGAAAAAAATTGTATGTCAAAAGATGGCGTTTTAAAAAAGAAAATGTACCTGTCCGAGCGTTTTTCCTAAAAATGTAAAATAATGCGGTTATAAGCTTGGTTCAAAACTTTTTGACCACACTGTATTTGTATATATATATATATATATATATATATTGTGATGGTGTGCTGGCCCATTATAAAAAATCTTTACTCTATTTTTCATTAAAAATTTATTTGATAGAGTTAAAAATGATATATATCATTTGCATCAAGTGACATTTGTATTTTAAAATAAGTAGAGTATCGATTTTTATATCGAGTTTGTCATCTATTTGTTTTGAATTATAAGTATGATAGTTGTCAATTTAAAAGTCAAATTAGTATCGAATTAAATTTAGAAATGTTGTATGTAAATGGATATATTGATATTCTTTCATTAAGTATCTCCCATTTTATTACAGTATACTTTCGAAATTTTTAATATATAGATAATATAATCACATTATGAGATTATTACATTTATTAATAAATGTAATATAGGTTAAAATAAATTAAGCGGCAAGGGGTCTGTCAATTAAACTCATTTATTAATTATCTCTATATTTCGCAACGAGTTTGTTGCTTCTTCGGGAGATACTATAAGTTTAATGAACAAGAACATTAAATAAATTAGTGTATAAAGCAATAGTAAAACACTCACCAGAATGTAGAGTTCAAAAAATAAGAGTGACTTACACGAACAATAAAATTGATTAAATTTAAAACATTAATGATACTATAGATATAAGGTGTCACATCTACCTTTAAAAAAAACATGTATGTGTAAAAGTTAAAACATAAAAAATATAAAAACGAAATATATAGCAAAAAATTAAAGTCACAAGAACATCAAAATCAAAAAACTATGCACTATAAATTTAACAATACAAGGACTAATTTGTGAAATTGAATATTCTCAGGGCTAATCAGAAAATATAAATACAGCTCCTCGTAAAATAGAAAATTTTGCATTTTCATTTGAATAACACACTAAAACAAGCTAACATAGTTATCTTCATACTCCTGATACCACCTGATTTAATTAAAATCAAATAATTTAATTACAATTAACTTTATTTAACTGTAAGATGTATTTTATTAAAATCACATATCTATGTACATGTACGGATAGCGTACGCCGCTGGTTCTCTGCAAAGCACTATTTAAATGAAATGGATCGTTAGTTTTCATTCTCTAATGTCATTGTGGCTGCCTGTACGTGTCATTAGTGCACATTGTAAGCATGCGAGATGAAATCTTGGTAACATTTTTGTCGAGGGTTAATGATTAATTATCTTTATAAGTTTTGTAGTCCTTTTTTTAATCAATTAAATTATGCATCAATGGTGCGTTGATGCCAGTGTCAAGGGTTGATTGTTGGCGCCACAACGTTTCAATAGGATCTTGATGGTTCTACACTCTCATTTCTTCCATTCAGAAATAATTTCATTTATCATGCACGTGATTTTATGAATAAAATAACATATTAGATGAGAAACTTCTTATTTTATTAAAGAATGTATACAAATTTCTTTAATATACTAATCATATTTATGTGTAGTATACGCAAGAATATTGACCCGACTATTATAATGAAAATGATGATTTCTAAAAATCGTTTTACCGTGAAAGGAATACAAACGATTTTGAATTTGACATTTGAACGTACAGTAAGTCGTTGGATTTCACACAATTTTACGAAACCTTAAAAACGAAGTCGTGTCAAATGATGCAAAGAAATGTATCAGAATAATTGAAACATACATGAGTAGGTAAACCCCACCAGTTTTGTATAATACAAAGGTATTTTTAATAATATAAAATATTATTAAAAATCTGGTGTGAAGAACACAAATACAGGTTCACTATTAATATTTTTGTGAACGTGTCCGAAAATATCTCTCCCCAGAGACGTAGATACGTATTTCACCTTTCTACAGGCTCATCGGTACGCCCCTGCTGGAGAAAGAATATTTCCAGACACATTCACAAAAAAGAACCACATCACCACATCACAGAAATTATCCAGACCGGGCGTAGAAGTAAATCACACCAGATTTTTAATAATATTTTATATTATTAAAAATACCTTTGTATTATACAAAACTGGTGGGGTTTACCTACTCATGTACGAGTATATTTCATTATTCTGATACATTACACATGCGGTTAGTCCGTAGTATGAGTGAAGACACAAACAAAATGCAGTTTCTTGAGGGATGACTGCGCCACCTTTGGAAGGGCGTCGTTACTTCACATTGGTTATGTGGACGGGGCGAGGTACTTCGGCTGTCTGACAACAGGCAGCGCTGAATTTACTTCTACGCCCGGTCTGGATAATTTCTGTGATGTGGTGATGTGGTTCTTTTTTGTGAATATGTCTGGAAATATTGTTTCTCCAGCAGGGGCGTACCGATGAGCCTGTAGAAAGGTGAAATACGTCTCTTTGGAGAGATATTTTCGGACACGTTCACAAAAATATTAATAGTGAACCTGTATTTGTGTTCTTCACACCAGATTTTTAATAATATTTTATATTATTAAAAATACCTTTGTATTATGTAAAGAAATACTAAAAAAAGTTAATAGAGGTCGTTCAAATTTAGCTATTGTCGAAACATGAATCAATTCGTACGATCTTAAAAGTAAGCAATAACTTAGCAAGGCAAACCCAACGAAATTAGATCGTAAATTTAAAGAATCCAAGACCCGTCATCGCTGATTGGTATACCACAATTTTTTTGTTAGAAGTCATAGATGGAATACGAAGGAAATAAATCGAAATTGTGAAATTACATATACAAAGCTAGTTGTGTATAGCGTCATAGGAAAAACGCGAATAAGGCGATTGCCGACAACTTTGCATCTTCCCTGTTTTTGTTGTCTATCTGCTTTTTGAATACTAAGGCAGTTTAGAAAGTCCATAAATTTCGATGGACTTTCTAACTCTATTACCCACTCATTAAACAATAGAAAAAATCACCCCCCCCCCGCACACACAAACACAAACCAAAAAAAATAAAAAATTTTATCAGTTCCCATTTGTAAATACTTTAACTATATACCCCTAAACACGGTCCTGACCACTTTGTTAATTCCAAAATAGAACAGAAATCAACCTCTCTGAACCAAGACACAGACACTTACAATATTCGAACCAATGCGTGTCGGTCCTTAATAAAAAAAGGTCTCGGATGTCCCCGATAACACATGTTGCACAGAATGCGTTGCTTTTGAAACCCAACAAAAAAACGGTGAGTTTATTGTCATTCAATGTTTTCTTTACTGTATTTGTAGTTTAATTCAAATTTCCAATTCATTTATACAGATGTAATCACTTTAATTTTTCCTTACTTATCATTAATCTAATTTTAATTTAATTTTAACTTTAATTGTTAATTTAATTGGTAATTCAGTTTTTAATCTAATTTTAATTTTAATTGTTAATTTAATTGTTAATTCAGTCCACAAAAGCAAACACAGTTCTCATGTTTTCATTGTATTAATTCTTGTTTCTAGTTACTTGAAAAAGACTGAATAATAATAAAAGTCGAAGCGTCGTAGAATAAAACATCAAAATTCAATAAAAGGTCGCTAAACCAATAAAAAGTCTATTATTTTTAATATTAAGACACGGCCACTAAAATAAATAAGAAAAATAAAATTCTTATAAACACTAAATATATATATATATATATATATATATATATATATATATATATATATAGTAAATTTAATCAGTCGGCGATTAAAGGTCTGGTTTACTTCAAAGTATATATATTTAAAGCAACCCTACATGTTTTGGCAATGATGCCTTTATCAAGGATATAAAATATAAAAATTTTTATATTTTATATCCTTGATAAAGGCATCATTGCCAAAACATGTAGGGTTGTTTTAAATATATATACTTTGAAGTAAACCAGAACTTTAATCGCCGACTGATTAAATTTACCATATCATACCAAGGTCACGAAAATATTATATATATATATATATATATATATATATATATATATATATATATATAAGGTAAACTTAATTAGTCGGCGATTAAAGGTCTGGTTATTACTTCAAAGTGTATATATTTAAAATAATCCTACATGTTTCGGCAATGATGTCTTTGTCAAGGATATAAAAAATATATGAAGTAATAACCAGACCTTTAATCGCCGACTAATTAAGTTTACCTTATCATACCAAGGTCACGAATATTATATATATATATATATATATATATATATATATATATATATATATATATATATAACAATTGATAAATTATTTTAGTTTTTCGGTTTTTATATGAAATATTTACAAATATCAAGTTAGTATGTATGTAATTGCAAAGTAAGGGGGGATGTAAACATTGCTGTCTACAAATTACAAAGCAAATCATACGAATTTTTTTTTTTTTCTGTTTTCAATTACTGACATTTGCTTTCACTAACTAACATCTGCTATCAAAACGGACATCAACTTTCAAAACTGACTTCTGCTTTCAACTTGACATCTACATTCAATAACTGACATCTGATCCAATTAACACTGTTACTTTATAATGCATTTCTAAATAGCTTGAACCTAGGTCTATTGTGGGTGAGTGGTAAAACCGACAGTCCGGAAAACTGTAGACTTGTGTTCAAGTCCCAACATAGACAATATTTTTCAATAAAAAAAAAAAAAAAAAAAATTCGTATGATTTGCTTAGTAATTTGTAGGCAGCAATGTTTTCATCCCCCCTTACTTTGCAATTACATACATACTAACTTGATATTTGTAAATATTTCATATAAAAGCCGAAAAACTCCAATAATTTATCAATTGTTATATTTAATAAACGGCTAAGAAATTATCTAAACACTTATATATATATATATATATATATATATATATATATATATATATATATGAAAAAAAACCACATCCGTCCAGAAACGTGCAGATATCGATATTTCACTGTCGTTACAGATCATCAGTACACGATATTCGAACATAGACTTGATTTTTATTTGTATACTTTCGTGTATATATACGAATTATATTGAATTTAATTGGAGTGAGAAATGAGAATTATTAAAATCTCATTTCTCACTCCAATTAAATTCAATATAATTCGTATATATATATGTTCGGCTTACGCCATCTAGATTTTTCCGGTATTTTTCCGGAAGCTTACCGTACGTCTCTCGAATGCGTAAGTGGATGACGTAATTTCATGACTCACATAACAATTTTTTATACTTATTGCTTCTGGATTGTAGATTTCTCGCCTATGTAGATATGTAGGTGATTTTCAATAGTATTGTCTTTTTCGTCACGTTGCTTAACTCGGTAGAAAAAAAATCTTTACTTTGAACAGCTAAATTAATGAGCTTCTAACTTATTTCTATGGTCATTCGATGAGTTTGGTGTCCTAAAATGAGTTTTTTATCTTACTTTCTAGCTTATTTAATTTTATAAATTGCGAATACAATGCCTTTTTGATTAAATACATTTTTTCCATCTGCGCATATGTTACTAATAATTATCTATATTTTTGCTTTAGTAATTATAATGCATTGCAAATTTCAACATTAGATATAGGTCGTTGCACTAAAACATCTGAAATTTATGGTATTTAAAAGTCTTTCAACAATATTATAAAATATAAAAATAAATAACAAATATATTCACAATAAATATTTAATTTTGTTATTTGTATGTACTTACTGTATCATTGAATAATAGATGAAATATAATAAAAGTAAAACCTCTCGAGAGCATTTAGAATCACAAAATTCGAAAGCCCCCAAAAAAATCCATTACCAATATCTGCATTATTTCTGGAGCTTTTCCAACGCCAACTTACATAATGAAAGCAACGATGACGTCAACAATAGCTTCGGCGAGACACTTTAACAAAAGCATGGTGCCTTGCGTTTGACAGATAAAAAAAGAATGCGAGTACAGATAACAGGCCACAAAATAGAATCGAAACTACAAATATATATATAACAGGAACAACATAAATATTCTTTCCACTATTAATGATAGACTATTATGAATCTGTATTACACGTTTTCATTTACTATTCTTCTGATTATGTTTAATTAAATTTAAATATTGATAGATTATTAAATATTTTTAATTAATGTAAATCAGGAGACAAAAGTTAAAAATAAAGTTATTTGTTATTATAAATAAATAAGTAACAGAGATGAAAGTAATGGTGCTAAAACACATTGAGAAACTATCATAGTTTATTTCAAATTATAAGAATATAACTTTGAACGGCTTTAATGCTTCTATTGCACCACCTTCTGTGATGATAATTATTATACCTGGTCTCCTTATTGAACGGGTACGGTTTACCTATTTGCAACGTATGAATCTAGGGGCCGTATTGACTATAAATTAGGGCCCTATAATATAATAATAAAACGCTGTTAATTTCAAATATATAATAAAACATATCTGTACATTGGGTTTATATACAAAGAAAAAATTACAAATCGTGTGGCAACATGTGTAGTTGATACATATAGATATATAAAGCTAATTTATTTGTAATACACAATAAAATATTTATGTGTCACCGCATTTCATAAATGATCTGTGATTGAGTCGTGTTGCAAATCGGTGTCTGTGTGTGAATCGTATTGCCAATTTATAATCAAAGGTGCTACTATTTTGTACATGCGCATATATTCGTCCTCTTTTGCTATTGCGTGCTTAACAGCATTTTTCCAATTTACAGCAGTTATCTGTTCCATAGCATTTTTTATGTGTGTTACACTGCTTTCACTAAATTTCGGTGTTTGATTTGTTCGTCTTATGGTATTTCTCAGTTGGGCCCATATCAATTGAATGCGATTGAAAATGCACTGGTATGGTGGTAAAGGCAAAATTGTATGTCCTGCTTCTTTGGCGCTGTTATCCACATAATAATCCTTTAAATATTATATTGTCTTCATCACCTCTATTAATTGTTTTTTTTTGTATAATGATCCCCAAAATATAAATCATTTGCTTCTAAAAATGTTTTAATATCTTTCTTATTATTACATTTTGTAGGAACTTTAGTTTGCTGGCGAGAATGATACGGAGCGTTGTCCATCACTATCACACTATCTTTTGGTAAATTTGGCAGCAAAGTGTCACAAAACCATTCTTCAAATAAAGATGAGGTCATATCTTCATGGTAATCTAAACTTGAGGATTTAACATTTTTAGCAGATAATAGCGGCTGTCCGATCCATTCTTTTTCTGACCCAGCATGAAGAATGATTATTCTTTTCCCTCTCGAAACCGGCGCGTCCCACTGACATATACTTGAACTATCCACCCAACCATTGCAAATTGTGTCATGGGTGTCATACCACGTCTCGTCTAAATAACATATTAATCTTCCTTCCTGTCTATACCTTCTAATTGCCGTTAAGTATTCATATCGAAGTTTCTGTAACCTCGGGCTTTCCATAATTGTGCGACGTTTGTCTATAGTGCCAAACTTAAAACCAGCTTTTTTTAGCGTCCGCCACAAGGTTGTTTTAGAACACTGAATATTTATAGGCTCATCACTGATTCTTTTATGTAAGCAGTCAAGTGTAGATACAACATTTCCTCTGTAGAAGGAGTATACTTGCTGCCTAATAGTATCAATTTCATTCTTTTCATTTTGTCTCGGTGCTCCTTTGTTACTTCTTTGCTTTCGAGGCCCTGCCTTATTCTTAATTATTTTATATATTGTTCCAAAAGGCACCTTGGTTAATTGCGACGTTCGTTGAATGTTCTCGGTTTGTAGTTCGTTATTTTCTTCCATCAGGGTATGACAGACATTGAAAATGATCTGTTTTGCATTTTCTGATATATGCTTTCTCTGTCGTGCTCCAACAGTATTATCACTATCCACATCATAATCACTAACACTTTCAGCAAAAGGTCGCCAGATGTTCGTTAAGTAAAGAGAGAAAAATCAAATAAGTATACAGCAGTAAAGATTAACAATAATTGATAAATAGACTCAATATTAGATGTAATATATACCAACTCTCCTAACTATATTTACTTAAATTTTGTCTAATAAATATAAGCACTTATTTCATCTAAATTGTAATTTAATGACTATTTAACTATATATAATAACTATATATTCAAATTAACAACTGTTGGTACTTATATTATTATTAAATTTTATTTAATCTAAATTACAGTAATTACAATATACTTAAATTTTGTCATTACGGACCTCGGCAGTTTATTTGCGTAAAAGATAATCGTATTGAGCGGCCAGATAGTTATTGCCGCAGGTGGTGAAAGAAAAGCGTTAGAGCCGTTCAATGTTATATTCTTATAATATGAAATAAACTATACATACAGTAATCTCTTAACATTAGCGAGATTTGCATTCCAGAAAAACTTTGCGAATGTCGAATTCGCGAATGTTGAGTTCATCTTTCTGTGTAAATGGGGTGTTTACGTTCCATATTGATAAATAAAGGTACAGAATATATGTGATTTGTTTTACGGTTTAATAATAATTTGTATGTATATATGTTTTTTTTTCATAATACAACGCTTTCAAACTTATATTTTAATCTACATGTGTATGTAATTATAGTTTAAGTTGTTAAGGGCGGAAAGTAATTAGTAATTTGGGATTGCTTGGCTGATTGCGTCTGTAACTTTTCAAGTTCGACGTAAGCGGCCATCGCAGCCTAGATTTCTCTCTTAAACTTCGAACAAAGAACGGATCAAATTCCAGAGCTTTTTCAACAAGTTGTTCTTGAAAGATTAAAATTTCTCTTAGGTGTTTGGACGAGAACTTCTTGCCTGGGGTAAAAATATGTTAAAAAAAAGATAAAGAAAGAGATTTCATTCTCGTCCTTTTCGTCTTCACCTTCTTCGAAGTCCTGTTGTTTGTCTTCCATCATCTCCAATAGCTCTTCTTCGGTTAGCCCTTTTCCGTGAGATTTTATAAGATCATGAATTTCATCTTGCCTGATAATCCTCAAATCCATCACCCTCTATTTGATGAGCAAATTTGTTATAGCCGGAAGGTCTTTAACAACTACTTTCGGCCGAAGATACTTCCAACATGCATTGATAGAGTTTGTCTTCAACTCTCTCAGAGAGGCAACGATATCTGCGATGCAATCCGCTATGTTAAATTTTTCCCTACTGGAAATTTCTGTTTCTTCTGAATTATGTTCAATCGAATCCAAAATTCGCTTGAAACATCGTCTGGTGTAATAGGCTTTAAGAGCTGAAATTATTCCCTCAGGGGTTACTTTAAAGACGTTGTATTTGGGGGCAAAAATATCACATTAACATTAGGATGAACTCCTACTAGAGTAGAGGGACGTCCAGGTGCTTTATCGATTAGTAAAAGTACTTTGAAGTCAAGGTCAAGGTAATTCTTTACCTCAGGGATAAAACAATCATTAAATCATTAAACCACTTTTGGAATAAAACATCGGTGATTCATGACTTTTTATTAGCTCGCCAAAAAAAAAACGGGTAACTGATTTATTAAATTTTTTCGCTTCAACGTTCGCGGATTTAGGTGGCGATATTTCATCGTCGACTTTATCTAAATATCACCTGAGTGAGGTATTTATACACAAGAGAAGAGAAATTCGATTTTTGCCACCTTGAAGCCTGGAGCCAACCGTTCTGTTTTGGAATGGAAAGTCCTATTCGACATTCTCTTTCAAATAGTTCTGTCGCATCTGCATTTAACACGTTCGCTGCCAAGGTAAATTTTTTAGTCTTGCCAATAACGCCATGTCCATCCATATGCGTTGACACAAGTTCTCAAGTTTTTGCTTTTGTCCACCCATTTGGGTGGACAGCAAGGGTTTTTTAAAACTCTGTTTTGAACGACATCTACTCACTACAGGTTGAAATAAGCTTACATGGTTTTAAAACAGACTTCTGTAATTACCGTGTCCACCTTTTTTGGTGTACAAATTAATTCTCTTGCAAGTTATCATCACGTGTTTGTAGCAGTTTACAGATACCTACCTGTCTACCCACTGGGGTGGATACTTCATATTTGCTTATTTATTCATCACGTTTTTAATCTTTACCTAAAAGGTGTATGTGATTTTGTGAAATTGTGATACATACTGGATAAGAAAAGAGCAAGAGGATTACGCGAGTAAAGATTTTTGACGAACCTAATGCAAAGCAACGATTGACCGATAAAGAGCTTGAGGAATATTGGGAAAATTACACGAGTAGTGAAGAAGAACCCTTTCAGGACAGTGGTAGCGAATATATACAAAGTGAATCGAGTAATTCAGATAAAACTTCAGATGCAGAAGACGATAGCGATATAGAAGACGAGGAGGAACTGGTAAACGAACTCACTACTTTACCTACGAATAGAGATTTAGCAGACGATTGGAAAACATGCACGTTGAATACAAGGAATATTCCGTTTACTGGATCTGAAAAAATTGAAGTTCCGTTTGATACTTTGAATGCCCTTCCAATAGATTATTATAATCTTTTCATATCAGATGAAGTTATAGAGTTGATGGTAAATGAAACAAATAAGAATGCTACCAAGTATTTATCCTTAAACCAAATTAAAAGGAGCAGTCGCGTGAAAGATGGGAAAGATACAACTTGCTCTGAAATGAGAACATTTTTAGGTATACGACTATGGATGGGTTGTGTTAGGATGCCTTCTATTGAATTATACTGGAGCGATGCCAAACTATTCAAAAATGAAGTATCGTTGTTTATGACTAGAAATAGGTTCCAGCTAATCCTAAGGTTTTAGAGAAGAAGTTGAGGGTGACAGACTGTGCAAAATAAAACCGCTAGTTGACCTAATCGAAAAAAAAATTTCAATGGGTTAAATCTCCAGGGGAAAACTTAGTAATTGATGAATCAATGGTGCCTTTTCGCGGTAGGCTCAATTTTATACAGTGTATTCCCGGAAAAAGTCACAAGTACGGTATAAAAGTCTTCAAGCTTTGTGACCAAACTGGCTATACATACAAAACTCAAATCTATGCAGGCAAAAGAAATGAAAATTCAAGTAGTGGAGCTGCCAGTCTTGCTACCAATGTAGTGATGTCCCTACTAAATTCTTACTTAGATTCCGGGAGGACAGTATGTACGGACAACTTCTACACAAGTATTCCGCTAATACACACACTATTGTCCAAAAAAACATCATTCGTCGCTACCTTCCGGAAAAATAGAAAGTATTTCCCTAAAGAAGTAGTTTCTGCAAAACTAAAGCGTGGAGAAATAAAAGCATTAGAAAATGCTAAAGGAGTAGTTGCTATGATGTGGAAAGACAAGAGAGAAGTATATGCTGCCTCTTCAAAATTTTCAGCAAACCTGTTACCAACAGGAAAGAAAAACCGCCAAGGTGAAGAAATTGTTAAACCAGAAATGATTATGCAATATAATACGATGAAAGGCGGAATAGATATTTCTGATCAACTTTCGTCCTATCACTCCGCAATAAGAAAATCCATACCATGGTATCATAAAGTTGCCGATGATGTTATATTTGGCACTGCAGTAGTTAATGCTTATCTTCTCCACGCAAACGAAAATCCAAAAGCAAACCTTCTGAACTTTCGTATAAAACTAATTTATTCCTTACTAAATATTCCAGTAGAAGAGGAAAGGGTGCGTACCCCAAGATTAGCTAAACCCACAAACCATTATTTAGAAAAATCGAAAGCCTACTCCGGAAGTAAACAGAAACGGTATGTATAAGAGATGTAATTACTTCAGGCATTATCAAATAATTTTAGGTTACTTCGACGTAACTGCTAGTATTGTTACGAAAGAATTGCAGCGAGATTTGGAAGAGAAGAAGCGAAAAGCAAGGCAAAAAAGGTCACTACTTTTTGCAAGTCATGTGAAGATAAGCCGTTTTTATGTATAGACTGCTTCGAAATAGCACACTCTTCTATACGTAAATAAACTAACCCAAATTCAATGTTAAAATACAAAATATGTGTTTAATAAATATTTTTTTTTATATTTCGTTGTCTACCCAAATGGGTAACAGCATACTTTTCCTGAATAAAAATGAAACTGTCCAACCATTTGGACCGACAAATTTATTTGTTTCAAATAATTTTCTTGGGCAAGCGCTGCCCGTGTGTGTTAACAGGATTACCGTATCATTTCTAGAACTGGAGATATAGGCTGGGCAAATATGGAATAAACTACAAATCTGAAGCTGGCAGAATTGGCAAGTTCGGTGTCTACCCATATGGGTGGACGTGGCAGCGAACGTGTTAAACAATGCAGATTGGAAACACTTGTTGTGGTAGATATCCTACTTCTTGAATTTTTTTTTGTTGCCTCATTGTCAGCAGACGCCAATTCGCTGGTCGATTTTATATTATGCAAATTATGTCTTTGCTTTCAATTTTCAAACCAACCTTTGTGGGTCTGGAAGTCAAACAATGAATCAGTATCTTTATTTATAGGATCAAATTGTATTATTTTAGCCTTAGCTCTTATCAGAGCAGAACTGATCGAAACATGCTTCTGAGATATTTCTTCCAACGAAACGCTTAAAGCATTTTCTGTCTCTTCAAGAGAATTATTTCGTACTTGAGAACCTATTTTCACGCTCGCAGGAGTACTAGTCACGACACTCGCGAATAATCAAATCCAAAGATCGCGAATGTAAAATTCGTCCGCATTTTAATTATAATTAATGATCAAATGTCGCGTATGTCGAAACCGCGAATGTTGAGGGATTACTGTTCTTTATTCTTATCACTTTATTAAAACAGATAGATACTGCATTACTGAAGGTTCGACATTAAAAACATGTCATTCTCAAACGAAATGAATAATACGTATGCGAAATATTGGAACAAATTAAGCTACTACGAAACATAATCCTAGCTTCAGGATATAATTAAGAGGTAATTAAGTGATAGAGGAGTGTATAATACTAAGAAAAATATATTACGATTGTTGTGGATTAAAAAGATTAGTTTTAATTAGGTCTAGCTGGTCATCAAGAATAACACCTTTGGAATTGTTAATACCTATATAAATTTTCTAAGATATTCAATTTGAAACCTCTTTTCTCGCTGTGTAGAATTGATGTATTATTCAAATCAGGAAAAATAAATCCGCGGATTCAAATCATAGTTATCAACATAAGACAGCTTCCTTTAATTTCTTAGTCAATCGGTTACTAAATTTTCCGTTAACAAAAGAGAGATATGAAATAGAACTGGATTTCATTAAAAATATCGCGAAATACAATGGCTTTGACATAGAAATAATCAATAAATTAATTAGAAAAACAAAAATAAAAAATACAATCCGCGAATCCACAAGTTTGATATCTCAAAGTAACCAGGAGAAAAAGTACATCTGTTTATCATACCACCCGGTCACGAAAAACATTAATAAAGTTGTGAAAGAAAGAGGTCTCCAGGTTGCCTTCCGATCAGAAAATACTATCAAAAATCTTCTGGGGAATACTAAAGATAGAGTTAATTTCAATTCGAAATCAGGTATATACGAAATTAGTTGCGGGGATTGTAATCTGAAATATATAGGCCAAACTAAACGACCAATAATAACGCGTTTTAAAGAACACATATCACATATTAAATACAATAGACCGGATAAATCCAATGTAGCCAACCACGCTTTGAACACACTGCACAACGTATCGATTACAGGGTTGAGGTTACTCAAAGGAATTAATAAACCCCACGAACTTGATGCTTACGAAAGTATAAATATCGCGAAAAATAAACATAATTCGATGAATAGCGATAGGTCACCGATACCATTCAGTTGTCTCTTTGCATTTTTATTAACATAATTGTGTCATTGTCGTTTTTAAAAACCGAAGTTTATTAAGACATGTTTATTGCCGGTCCCCTGAAGGAAAGTATGTTGACCGTCGTTTGCGTTCGACATTTCAACCCGGAGAATAAACATCTGGGTAGACCCTTTTCTAGGTAAGTGTCTCTCTTCGTATTTTCGTATTTTAGTTCCGTAGTTTATTTTTTCATATGTTAAAATTAGTCTATACGTGGACGCGGTGAATAATAGTTGGTGCGTGAGCGGTTTTTCTACCTTTACTGTGTCCCGTGTGCGACTTTTTAATTAGTGGTTTTGCCTACTGATGATGACAACTTAGTTGTCGAAATACGTATTTAGGATACGATTAATAATTGTGGTAAGGGGTTATATACCTTTTTTAAGTTTTTTACTGGCCAAGTTTAGTCCAGTTCCAGAGAGTTTTGGATATTTTACAGGGCTTTATCTAATAAAAAATAAGTGACATTAAGTTAGAGCATAGAAGCCTGATAAAATTCTTGATGAAAGAAGGAAAAAATATTCATCAGAAGGTGACTAAAATGTATGTAGATTTTTGTTAAATATTTTTTAATAAAATGTTGGTCCAACCAATTTTTCTGCGATAGGGAATAAATTCAAGGCGATTTAAGATGCGAAACGCCTCGACTTTCTTGATGTTTTCAAAAAGGCAAGAAACAGGTCTCAATAGTGTTATATTAATTTTTCTTTCAAGTTTTTGACAACTTACTTGTCGAAATGCGTATTTAAGATACGACTATTAATTGTGGCAAGAGGTTTTATATCTTTTTTGAGTTTTCAAATAATTATAATAATAATAATGTGTACAATGTTTCTCAATACAATAATATTTCTGATCACTGGACATTATTTTATTTCAAATTTCATATATTTTATGTAATTAATGTGTAGAAATATTTTATAACACCTACACATTAAATACATAATATTTAGCATGCTAGAACTAAATACGTCTATGCAAGATCATTGTGGTCCCTCGGCATCTCAAGGGGATCAGAAGGATTTAATATACCTGTCTACTCTTCGTAACGTGTGTTAATTTGAAAAGTCAATCTGGGTTACTTTGAAATTTTGATAGAATAAGACGCATATATATTAGTATGTGTTTGTTGTTCTGTAAACATAAATCCAAATGACATTTGATAATATCAATCACAAATATCAGTTAGTGGATAAAATAATCGTGCGTCGATTATGGTTTAAATAAATTGCTTCTCAGTTTTAAAATAGCTTTCACTTTAGAACATAAATTTTTTTTAGTCCAGGCTTATTTTCGAAGTGGAAATAAAATTCATGGTTTATGGGTTTATTCAGTTCAAGATTGCATGGTAGAATTTCAATTTGAGTTTCCACATTTTGTAATAGATTATATACAAATTAAGAATACTTTGGATAAAACTTTAAAACTTTTTTCTGAAACTGGTAGTCCCTTAAGAAAATCAGGCAGCGGAGCAGTTAAGAAACGTACACCTCAAGTTGTCAATCGTGTTGAAGAAATAATGGAAAATGAACCACAAACATCTGTTCGACATTTGAGTCAACAAATAAACCTTTCTGTTGGTACAACTCACAAGTTATTAAAAAAAGATATGTAACATTATTCATACCGTGTCACAGCAGTACAAGAATTGTTAGAAATTGATTACCCACGTAGACTACAGTTTTGTAATTGGTTTATAAATATGAACTATAATGGAGAACTTTCGCAAAGAGTCATCTTTACTGATGAAGCATGGTTTTATAAAACGGGATACCTAAATTCTTTTGAATTTGGAGTAGTGAAAATCCACATGTAATTAATGAAGAATTGCTACATCCAGAGAAAATTGGTGTTTGGATAGCGATAAGCCAAAGGCGAATCATTGGACCAATATTTTTTCAGGGAACGTTAACTGCTCAAAGGTACTGTACTGAAATTTTACAACCATTTGTCAATCAGTTGTATGATGATGACCTTCAAAATGCATATTTCCAACAAGACGGAGCACCTTGTCAATGTACTGCAGAATCTTTGGATTATTTAAGAGAATTTTTTGATGAGCGTATAATTAGTCGAAATACTGAAATTGCCTGGCCTGCACGTTCATGCGATTTAACACCTTGCGACTTCTTTTTGTGGCCTTATCTAAAAAATAACATATTTCGAACACCTATATTGAATTTAAATGATATGCTACAGAGAATCGAACAGAAATGCATGAAAATTAATAACGATCCAGTAATGTTGAAGATTATCATCAGAAATTTTGAACGGAGAATTTTAAAGTGCATTGATCTTGAACGACAACATTTTCAACCTTTGTTATAGTTTCCAATAAGTACCTATTAGTTGTTATTTATTTTTATGTATGAAACTGTCAAAATATACGACTTCGTAGGTTAAGGAGTAAATTTTAATTTACGATATACTTCAAAATGTTCTCAGTAAGTCACATGCTACTAGATTGAATTTTCAAATGAACACTTGTTATAATAGGGGGCTGGTCGATAAGTCGGGTCGTTATAATATCAAATGAACTATACACCATTTGTGAGAACGAACGTTATAAAACAGACTTCAAAATATATTCTGTTCAAAGTAGCCAATGATGTGTTTGCTTAGGAAATAGTTTGCCGGGTAGAGCTCCATACCTTACTTTGTCATTGTTAACTTGTTAATGTTTATAAATATGTAATGTATTCTGTCATTGGTCCTAGCCTATTAACTTTTAAAGGATATTATTATTATTATTATTATTATTATATAATTATGTAAAGTGATTGCACGACATAGCTTAGACAAGGTTTTATTTGTATCCGAGCTCTGAATAGGTCACTTGCATTTGGGACATTTTGAATATTACAGCTATTCAAGAATTTTTTAAATTATTTTTTTGAATTAGAGCTATGCAAGCTTTATTATTCTCTATTAGCATACGTCTTCCAAAATCAATAACAGCAAAAAGAATATTATTATTTAAAAATCAATATTCCCATAAATCAAGTGGTCGATAATTACAATTGAAATCAAATTTATGTACACTACGAATATATACATACACATATAAAATGAACTAGACATCTATGGGAGAAATTATATGCGAAAAGTTGCCAAATTACTCACTCAATATGAAAGGCCATTGTAAGACCACAGACCTCGACAAAAACAAGCTTTTTATCGGTTAAATATGGGGATCCCCGGGATCACAAACAACTCTCCCGAAACATAATGTGCATTATATTACGCATCGCTGGAAATCCACTTAAAGCTTTCTTTGTATAAAAAGCTTCGCCAGAGAGATGACCGGCACAAACAAATCGCCGAAAGTCCCGCCCTTTTATAATACAGCTAATAGCCACCGGAAACGGGTGGCGCTGGCGAACGTTCGCAACGCGCCGTACGGTAGCCATTTAGGGAAGTTCCGGCGGTACCGGAAACATTAGCCGTTTGTTATAGGTTATGTCTGCCCATTAATCATATCTTGTTCTCAAACTCAACCCTCTTTGTTGCCGATATATTATTATTGATATTCTTGTTTTCCATTTCTGTTCCATTTCGTTTTATAAATGATATTTGTTAAAGAAGAATAAAGACATGCTTCTTTCTTGTGAACGTATACAATATCCCGGCGTTTTGTAGGAACTTTCACAATATATTGTAAGATTTTGTATTTACTGCGGTGATATTTTCTGTCGATAACCCATTCTAAGTTCTGCCATCATGTTCACGTATCCACTTACTAACCACAGCGCCATAAATACTTACATATATAACGTGATAATATGGTAAATGTACACAGGGTTGTGTAAAAGGTGTGGTCATTAGAATTATTAGAGATCGTATTTAAAAATGAACATTTACTTTTTGTAGAATACGGTAAACACTATTTCATATGTGAATTCATATTTCATTCTATGTTGGAATTACTAACATTTGAATAATGGCTATAATTCCTAGTTAGAAAACAATATTTTTCAAACATGTTTTACGAGAAAGTCATTTCAAATTTCTATTCAAAAATAAACATAGATCAACAATACATTTAAATAACTACTTACATTGAATTTCCTAGTCTAAAATTACATAGGTCAGCCTCGTGGAATGTTTTTGGTAAATATTATGTTTTGTAGTTTACTGAATCCAAAAGTAATATCCATTTTCCTATATGCAAATTTATTCTCATTATGCGGCAAGACTGCTTTGCGGCTTGTTTTTATCCAATTAAGGAATATGCGCCACTCAGATGAATCATATTCTAAACTACTGGACAAAATTAACGCATCACTTGTTACTTTTACTATTACTTGTAATTGTCACAGTAAGTAGCTTAAGATGTCGTTTGTTATTATTGAAAAAAAAAAATTGCAATTACTTGAGGTCTTTAAGGTTGTAAATTAGCAAATAAGAGTATGCGGTTTTGATTTCATAAAAAGCTGTTAATAATAAATTACACTGTCTAGTATAGCTAGATTTGAACATATGGATCGTCAACGCAATTTAAATGAACAAGCAATAGCTCTGGTTAATGATGCTCGTAGCCCAGCATTATGTGGCTAATTTGTTAGGCGTTAAACAGTCAACAATAAGTCGAACGGTTAAACGTTTTAATGAACTTGAGACTTTTTCTAGAGCAAGAGGACAAAGTCGTGAAAGATCTACAAATGGAGCAGATGATCGATTTCTTAGACAATTTGCCTTAAGGACCAGTTCCGTGTTACGCAGAGCTCTAGCATAAGTCTGAAACGTAAAGATTTCTGGAAGATTAGTTAGGAGAAGGCTTAATTCAGCAGGATTAAAGAGTAGAAGACCAGCAACAGTAACGCGCCAAGTATCTTCGGCGCCGTCGTGCGAAATACTGATAGGCGCCTTTACCCTATATGTATTGAGCCAAAATTACCAGCCACTCTCCCACAGTTCAACATTGAAATTTATGACGAACTCTTTAGACTTGTTAGTACTGGTAGGTATTTTTTATTTGAGGCAAACAATAGGTTCACATACAAAAAAATATTATTAAAATTTTTATTGCACACTGAAACAACAGTAACAAAATAAAAAACAGTATTCCAAATTATTGAAAAACAAAAGGTCAAATAAAATATTTTTATAGTGCCCGTGTTTTTAAATAGATAAACGTGAAGGAAAACAACGGAAATGTCTTATAGAAATTGGACTTTTCTAGCTTTACTTTTAGCAAATTCATTAATAAGATTTTCAATATTCACCTGCTTTAAAAAGTCAGACTCTATAGAAATGATAGCAAGATTTTCTAGCCGCTCCTGGCCCATTCTAGATCGTAAGTAATCCTTAATTAACTTTAATTTAAAAAATGATCTTTCGGCTGTAGCTACAGAAATTGGTATAGTTAACAATATACGTAATGCAATTGTAATGTTTGGGAATGAGTGGGTTAAGTTATTTATTGTAATGTAATTGAGTGTTTCTACTACAGACGTCACATTTTTGTCGCAATTTTGCAGAAATTGCAATTCATGTAAAAGTTCTGTTCCGTCTATATCTTTTTCGTTTCGATTTTTGTCAGTTAAACTTTCTTCAAGTTTTTTACAAAAATTAAATTGTTCTTGGTCAGAATACTTGCCAAAATCCTCAATATTCCACAAAAATTTGAAAACATCAGAATGAGAGGATAGCAGTTCAAATCTTTCATTTACAGATGAAAGAGTAATGTCTAGCATTCCAAAAAAACAATTGACTTTGAATTTTAATTCTTGGTTTTCAATTGGCTGATCTTCACTTTCGTAGGAAAATTGTTTTTCTATTTTTCGTGGCCTTAAAATTTCTGAACATTTGAATATCGCATCCACTTCCAAGCAAGATGCTAATTCTTTGGCATCTACGAGCAAGTCACTGAAGCCTTTATCTGATCGATATTCCTTTAAAAAGGTATTTAGGTTGTTCAAACTTTCGCAAGCCTGTGAAATATTGAATTTTTTAGTTTGCAGGATCTTGGTAACAACATTAACTTTACTTAGTATCTTGTACCACAACACTAACATACATACAAACTCATAATTTTTAATTTTTTTAACTATAGAAATAGCCAGGTGTTTTGTAGTGTTATCAAAATTATTTACAGACAAAACTTTTAAAAAGCATCGTAAATTTCGCCTAACTGGAATCTTAGAGGGGATACTGCATCAATTCTGCTAGACCATCTGGTTTCTGATAAAGGTTTTAACGTTAAGTTTGAAATGTTACTTTTCAAAACAGACCACCGATTGGTTGAAGTAGAAAAAAAATTATATACCTCTTGAACAGTTGAGAAAAAATTTATACTAAACATATTGGATTTCACAGCGTCGTTTATGACAAGATTTAAACTGTGATTACAGCAAGGTACAAATATTGCTCGTGAATTAATGTCTAAAATTCTTTTTTGTACACCTTGATGTTTACCCTTCATATTCGCACCATTGTCGTATCCTTGTCCGCGTATGTTATAAATATCTAAACCATAATTTTCTAAAGTTTTCAGTAAAAAGTTGGTTAAACCTTCACCTGTTGTATCATTTACAGGACGGAATGTTAAAAAACGTTCTTTGACACTAAATTCATTGTTTTTTAAATTAACGTATCTTATGCAAACAGAAATTTGCTCCTGGTGGCTCACATCGGGAGTACAATCAAGTAATATAGAAAAATACTTTGCTTTTTTAACTTCAATTAAAATTTTGTTTCTTATATTATCACCTATTAATTTAATCGTTGTGAATTTTATCTCCAAGATAAAATGGCATATTTCTTTGAGATCTATTAATATGTACAGACTGGTCAAATTTTGCTATCATTTCTATACATTTCAAAAAATTTCCATTATTTCTTTGAAATAATTTATTATTAGGACCACGAAAAGCCAAGTTTTGTTCAGCCAAAAATTGAATTGTATAAATTATTCTTTCAATGACACTGCGCCAGTGTTTAGTTTCACATTTTAATAAATTTTGCATTTCGGAATCTACGGTTCGATTAGTTTTTAATTTTTCTAATAAATACGCGTCTTCGGATGATTCGTCTTGCTTACTCTAACATGATGGTACCGACTGAAACGTATCAGAACCTGAATCTATCGGATCCTCATCCTCATTGGCTCGCTTCTCTAATTCTGATGGCAACTTTGATGTTGATGGAAATGGAAAACCACTGTTATCAGTAGAAGTACTGTCTTGAAAATGTGTGAGCTTCCGAAAAAAGTTGGTAACTTTTAAATTGCTCTTCTCCAAGTCTTCCTCCCGTTTTCGCTTGTTAAGCAACTTTTGATAACCAGATAATTTCTTTTTTTCTTCTCTGGCCATCTATATAAAATCACTAAGAATTAGGAAACACAAAGTTTTATTTGTTTTATATAAAAAATTGTTCAAAAAAATTCGAAATTTTAAATTTTCTAATTACTTGTAATTCCAAATTTCGTTAAGTTAAATATTTATAGAAATTAGGTAAACTGAATGTATAGTTAAAACTATGTAAGTTTTTTAAAGTTGAATAAAGCATTATTATAATTATTATTACTATATAAAGCTGAATTAACTTAATCACTTACCTTATTTTTTAATTATTTTTCACAATCACTATATTATCAAATCAGGATTTACTACATACATATATTTGGTACGCTCATACGGCTCACGCGCCTACGACAACGATAAGTTAATAAACCTGCACCGACTGCGAAAGCGTTTAAATACACCCAAAATTATGCAAGTTTAAACCTTGCAGCCAGATTCTGTAAGCTCGATATCGACCATATACATAATACCTGCTAATACACGGCGTACTTGTTATATATGCAATGGTTTTTGAATGAAGCCGAAAAAAGTCTGTATTCATTTAATAAAATTATTACAGTATGATTATTAGCTTCTATTAAAATGCTTAAGATACCCCTTTCACCTTTTTAAATTATTAAATAATATTAATTAAGTTAAATTTATACAAAAAACAGTGTAGATGCAAATATCAAGTACACTCTTTGAAGTAACAATAAAATTATTGCTGTCAATGCTAAAATAATTGTAATAATTGTTTTATGTAAATTTGTTGATTTGTTGTAAACTTTCAAAAAATGTTTTTAATATTTTTAAAATTGAACTTATCACAAGTGGCCGTAGGTGCCTTTAAGGCCTTGGCGCCGTTGTGCGCTGCACGACCTTGCCCATATGGACGGCGCGTCACTGACCAGCAATTGCACCACTGCTCACCAAATTGCTTTCGGATAAAACACGAATCAGTCTGAAGTCACCAGATAGACGTGAGCGTGTTTGGAGAAGTCAACATGAGAGGTTTGCTGACTGCAATATCTCTCCAAGAGTCTCTCCATTTGGTGGTGGGTCAGTAATGTTCTGGGAAGCAATTTGTTTTGACGTTCGCATGGAGTTGGTACCTATTCACAGGAGATTAATGAATGCAAATTTTTATTTCGAAAATGTTGTGGAAGAGCACGTTGTGCCATTTGCTCCATTTATCGGCGCCAACTTCCTCTTTATGCAAGATAACGCTCGACCACACGTTGCTGTAGACATAATGCACTACTTTCGAGAGGTTATGAAGTGGCCACCTACAAGTCCGGACATGAATCCCATAGAGAATCTGTGGGATGCACTTAAACGGACAGTTCGACACCACATACTTGCCCCTACAGCTCTTAGGTAACTTGAATAATAGGGTGGAGCGATAATGTATGAATAAAAAAAAATTTTGTTTTTTAAAATGGTATAGCGATATAAAGTTGCATTTCAATGAGTAAATTAAACGTACGAAATATTAACTATTTATAATGATGTTTTGAGGTGCCCCAACACAATTGAAAATTAAAAAAAAATTACCTATTTTTCATATTGTGATCAAACTATATATTTTATTTGTTAGGCCAATATCTTATATTTTTATACAGATTTAAAGAAGCGAGATACAAGAAATAATGGTAAACTAGATAATTATTCAGAAATACAATAATTATATATTAAATTGTTTTTTGTATCAAAAGTAGGCATTTGTTGACGTGATAGTAGCCTTGCCCTGATGAAACTGTTATTTTTTCCACAAACTGCACTTGAAGCTTCTGTCACCACTTTGATGCAGCGCTCAACGGCTTGAGTATGGCATGGAAAATCTTTAATTTTTTGACATGTGCCGAGACCGTCTTTGACATTGGCTTTCAAGTCGTCATAAGATAAATTTAAAGTCAGAGGTGGCTCAGTTATCTCACAATTTCGCCACGTTATAATTTCGATATAATCTTCAGCATCGAAATTAAATGAAGGCAGTTTAAACGTTCGAAGTTCTGGAGCTTTCTCACTTCTTGCTTTTAAAATTCGTCGATATGCTAGATCTCGTATGATTTCCCCTTCATCTCCAAGCATAGAAATAAGAACATTTTCTGGGTGACCAAAAAATCCATTTCGTTGGATTACCTTGTCAATGACCTTCTTCGTATCGGCGTTCAAATAGCGACTCAGACTAATTGTTTGCCACTGGTGCTTAACTCCGTTTATACACGAGGGATATCACACTTATTGACACAATTTATGTTTTCACCTATTTTTTTTAGTTTCGAACCAAAATGACTTCGACAACACGAAGTACAGCCCACCGATTTTCATGTGGCCGGTGGGAGAATTTGTACGTGCGTCAAGTAAGGTCAGTGTTAGATAAAGACAGTATTCGGAAAAATGAAATGCAAACTCTTCGTGCGAGTCGTACATTGGGACGTAGTAAGGGATAATAAGGGATGCCAGAGGTTCCCCTACCTATGAATTTCGTGCGCATCTCGAGGGTGGTACTTCTAACCGGCCACACGAAAATCGGTGAGCTGTACGTGTTTGCTATTCAGGTATCAAAACAATGATTTTTTAATTTTTTCGGTCCCTGGCTTTTATACCATTTTCAATTTAAACAAAAGCGATACGTTTTTTGGAATACTTCTTCTTCTTAATTCTCAAATGTCCTTTTGGAACTTGATGAAGCTAACATTGAAAATTAGCCCTATTTTTCTTATAACTGTCCAGGTAATTATTTTAAATAATATTTTTATATTAAACATTTTAACTAATACGTCAAAAATATTATATTTTACAAAATTGTTGAATTAATGTTGTTTTTTATGTTAAAATATTGTTATGTATGATTTATGCCTTCTCGACAAATGTCGGCAGCATTTCCCGATTATTCGAACTTCAGTCCCTTAATAGCTCAAGGGTTAAGGGCTTGGTCTGGCAATCCAAAGGCCGTAGGTTCGAATTTTGCATAAGGGCAATTTTTTTTCAGTAAAAAATTCGAATAATTAGCGTCGTCTATGTAGAACACATATATTTCATTCACATCACACATCAGCGAAAATGTAATTGCTTTACAATCTTATATACTTCCATAACATATCGATAAACACCGAAAGGACAAATCTCAAGGAGACAAGTTGCCTCGCACAATGATTTTTCATTATTACCATTATGTAATATGTAATGTTATTTACATAACTATTCCAGATCACTCTCAGTCTCAGTATTGCAATTCGAATCAGAACATTCCAACTCTTCTGTTTTTTCAGTGCCGGATTTTGTTTCAGTTTTAAATTTAAATTCACATATACCAACTTAGCAGCTCTTTCCTTAGTTAATCTATTTCGTTTTTTACTGTGTATAATCCTAAACATTGAAAAACTTCTCTCCGTCGCACATGTTGTTGGTGGGCTGTTCAAAATTTCTATTGCGACTTTACTTAAAGCTGTAGTACAACAATGTGATTTCCACCATAATACAGAATTCAATTTGCCTGCCTCTAATGCTTGCCATATAAAATCTTTTGAAAACAATTGTTCTTTCGATTTGTAATAAGTAACCTCAGTCATAATTTCTGCTATATCAGGTCCACTAACTAATGCGTTGATAGTTTGTTAATATATGTTAGTGCTGTGATTTATTCCTCGTTATTGAGATTTTTGCCTATAAATTTTGGATCTAGTAAATTGGCAGCCAAATGTATAGGTGTTATAGCCATTTCTCTCCGTGATTTTAAATGTGATAGGACAGCATTTAGTTCTGAAACTGGGCATGCAGCAATCAGTTTATCTTTCAGGTCTTGAAAATATTCAACAGCATGAGATATGCAAGGTTGAGAGGTTTGTATGATCTTTAAAATTACGGAGACTGGGTGTAAAATTGTATGTAATGTATCAACTCTTTCCCAAAACAGATCATCTAAAATATTATTTATTATTCTTTTGTCTAAAGTATTAGCTATAGTTTTTTTATAGCCAATTCTTTTAAATGTTTTTTATTTATCCTTAAGCTTTCTAAACAGAAAATATTAGTATAATGTATAGAATCCACGGTTGGCTCTTGGTGAAACATAATGAATAATTTACTAAAGAAAACACTCGATATGTTTTGTTTCACAAAATATATTTAATTTAATCTCTAACATATGTTTAGGTGTGTACGAATTAAGGTGCAGTGATTGTGATGCGATATATATCGGCCAATCAGGACGCTCAATAAAAGAACGGATCAAAGAGCATAGAAGTTCTATCCTTTATGGAAAAATAAATACCGGATTCTCCGAACACTGCATTGAAAAGACACACTTGTTCAATACCAGTAATTTTAAACTGTTACATACTTGCAATAAAGGAAAGAGACTAGACCTCCTCGAAATATTAGAAATTAAAAAAGCCATAAACCTTAATAGACATGTAACAAACACACAGCTGGATTTTGTCAATACTCCGACCATTTATGCCATAATAAAGTCTCTTAAAAACTCATAAATAGTGGTGGAAGTGTACTTTCTATTTTAGTTTTTAAAAATAACTCTTTGATAATGCATGAAAAGGCGAAATATATGTTAGAGATTAAATTAAATATATTTTGTGAAACAAAACATACCGAGTGTTTTACTTAGTAAATTAGAAAATATTAGAGCACCATCTAGTTTGGCCAGGTAGTTTAAGAGATTTTAGTGTGTTTGATTTTTGTAATGCTCGCTGTTCATCTTGTATATTTTTAAATGTAGCATTCAAAATATGCTTTTTTTAAATAGTTTTTACTATGACTTTACAATCAGTAATTAAACATGCAAATATTTCCAATTTTAAAATATCCTGTGTGAATAAATTCAAAATATGAGCACTACATCCATAACAAGAAAATAAGTAGACGGGTAAATATCACTAATTAATTTCCAAGTTGATTTCATATTGCTAGCGTTATCAGTCACTATGCTTATAACTTTATTAATACCTAAGTCGTCAATAACAGAACTAAGTAAAGAACAAAGATATGCAGCATCGTGGCGATTTTCCTTGCAGTCAATTACTTTAAATAAAACTGGTTCTGGACATGTAATTATTATATTTATAATGGATTCGTTTCTAATATTACTCCACCCATCAACTTGAATTCCAATTGTTTTAGCCTTTGCTATTTTTTCATTAACTAACTGATTTATTTGAGAGTATTGTTTATCTAAAAGCGCATTGGATAACTGATATCTAGTCGGCAATCGTAAAGATGGTTTAATGTTTTTAAACAATTTTTGCCAATGAACATTTTCCGTAAAATTTAAAGGGGTATTACTAGCAAAGCATGCTCTTGCTAAGAGATCCCAAATTTCCTCTTCTTCTGATTTATTCATTACATCCACAAAAAAAATCAAATTTTCACTGTAAGCGGATTTAGTGGTGCTTGCAGCAGATTGTGGGCGAGAATCGCTTGAAATCGTCTCTCCATCGTCGTCTTCTAAATATGTTTGCGAAGAACTTTTTCCTTCCGGAATCTCTAAAATGTTAAATACTTTTCGATAAAACCCAATAGGAATCAATCAAAATTACTCACCTTTATTTATTGCTTTAATTTTCTTAACACTTAATGCTCTTGATTTTGATTGTATTTCATTCTTTATTTTACGAGGACAACGAATGCACTTATTCTCTAAGTGACAGGACATTCTGGTTACATTTAAAACATAACTTTGCGAACAGAAGTTACACGAATATAATTTCGAATGTTCTGTGGATTTTGAAAATGCTGTTAAAATAACTTTTTTTATTTTATCTTTTCGCCCCATCCCAGCGCACTGCACTACGAGTAGTATATTCACAAACTTTATATAGTTCAACTTATACACCGAAATCTTTTGAAAGACTACTTCATTCGTTATATAAACGGATGATTCACGAGCATTTACATCTGCTAGAAAGGGACTTCCCCAATCACCGAGTGAGCAATGTCATACGTGTACATAGATGATGTTTTACTTTGTTTGTAATTTACGGAAATTTTATGTGGTAATTTACCGTAAATGACGGTAATTAATTCGGTAATATACGGCGTAATTTACCGACTTACATCACTGGTCAGTACCCATCGCGCCATCCTGTATAATCAGTTTACATTTTACTTATTGCCGAACACATTAAATAAATTGTTTAATATAACGTATGCGCCCCATAACATAATTAAACAACATCCACAGAAACTAAACAATAGCCTTTCATACAGAAGATTTGATAGGATTACTAAAAAAAAAAAAAGAACGGCAAAAGCAATTTTAGTTTCAATCAATCACAAATACATCGATTGACAAAGAACGGCTCTTGATTAGACGGACCTGTATCTAGCAGGACCGGTGTAGGGGAAAAGGAGGTCCATTGTTGTACCATAGATTCGTGATTTTAATCAAGGGTGGCTCTTCTCTGCGATATGTGGAATTAAACGTCATTCAGACGATATTGTGCTCTCACAAACAGATCTGCGTGAATATGCATGCCTATGCAGCGAGTCGAGTCCGATGCTGATGCCTGATGCTTGTTTTCCTTTTGCAATTTATTGGATGGAAAACCAAGCGCAGAGCTTTTGTTATATTAAACTGATTGACGTGTTTATTTAACAGTTTTTGTGTTATTTCTTTGTAGGTCTTGTTTTACGGTTAAATATGGGAATTGTGCTGGGAAGATTTTAAATTAAATTTATCGGGACAGAATGGTTCTTAATTTACTAAGATAATTGACGCATTCTGAGTTCAGTTACGCCTAGCTTTTGTTATGGCATACTTGTACAGAGTTTGTTGAGGTGTATTTTATGTAAAGATTCATTGCAATTAGTTCGTATTTATTTTATTTTTTAACCATTTTTACGTGTTCAATATTGTTATATTGCTTTAGTATTTCATCAAACAATGTGTATAAATGATACATAATTTACGATTACGTTCCTAAAATTTAATACGCAAAATAGTAAATTAGCTATTCGAAATATTTTTTATATACACCCTGGAAGTAAAGTAATTAGACACCGGTATTGCCGAGATATAGTTTTCTTCACCTCTACATATCTGTCGGAAAAAGTTACCTCTTAGATAACTACGAGCCCTAACAACTATATGTTCGGACGATGTACGGAACGTTAGAAAAATGCAACAGAAAAATGCAAACAGTTATGTTTATTTTAAAAGGTTTTTTTCGTCTTCCCAATCTGAAAATTAAGGCAAATACCCTTCATTTAACAAGAAATTCGATTGTAATTGATTATACTATTTGATTTTGCTTAATTTACGGAAGACAACAACAAAAATATAACAAATTTGCTGACAAATAAATATTCGGACGATAATCGTTATTGGCTTTGAAATTAGTATTATGAACGCGTTGATTGATAAATAAAGTGTGCTTTGATGAATAGTTGTCAGTTAAAGTCATGTTCGCCATTTTGTGTAATAAAAAAATGACGCGTGGTATCGCAACTAATAAAAAACTGCGAGAAATTATAATTTCACAATATTACAGAGGTAAATCAATGCAAAAAATTTCAAATGACTTAAATCTTGCCAAATCTACTGTCGGAGATATTATAAAAAAGTTTAGCGAAACAGCTAGTATTGATGTTCGCGGCAAAAATTTAGGCCGACCCCGTACTATCACTGAAAGAGAACGTCGTGCTCTGGTCAAAATTTGCAGAAGAAATAGAAGAGGTACCTTGCGGCAAATACAAGCCCAATGGAATTATGAGATATATTTAAACGTCTCCAGGGAATGCTGTAGGCTATGGTTGCATAAGTCTGGTTACAGTTTTTATAAAGTAAGTTTATAGTTTTGCGTGTTACAATTTGGAAACAAATGATGTTCTTTAATCCACTATCTTTATAGGCAAAGGAAAAGCCATTATTGACGACTATTCAAAAGAAAAAACGTTTAGATTGGGCAAAATTCAAAAAATCCTGGATAACAGAAATGTGGAGTAATGTCATATTCAGCGACGAATCTAAATTTGATGTGTGCCTAGGCGACGTACAAAATCTGAAGCCTTTCATAAGGATTGCCTAAAACGTACTATAAAATTTCCAAAAGGAGTTATGATATGGGGGTGTATGAGTAGTAAAGGAGTTGGTGAATATTAGTTCATTGATGGCACTGTAAATGCAGAAAAGTACCAAGATATTTTATCAAGAAACCTTGTCCCAACAGCATCTCGATATTTTGGAAACAAAAGTTATATATTTCAACAAGATGGTGCAGCCTGTCACACTGCGAAAACAACAAAAAAATGGTTTGGTGACCATAATGTAAAAGTTTTATCGTGGCCGTCAAGCAGTCCCGACTTGAATGTCATCGAAACTTTATGGCATCAGATGAAAAAGTCTTTGCGTAATGATCCTCAACGTACACTTCCAGCATTAAAGACAAAAATTACGAAAAATTTGGAACTCTTTCACTCCGAATATTGTAAAACTTAAGTAGTTTCCATGTCAAAACGTATACAAGCCGTTATTGCTGCAAAAGGTGACGTTACCTCTTATTAATGTTATAAAGATTCAAATGCGTCCGAATATTTATTTGTCAGTAAATTCGTTATATTTTCTTTGTAATGTTACGTAGTTTATGCAAAATAAAATATTAATCAATTACAATCGAATTTCTTGTTAAATGAAGGGTATTTGCTTTAATTTTCAGATTGGGAAGACGAAAAAAACATTTTAAAATAAACATAACTGCATTTTTCTAACATTTCGTACATCGTCTGAACATATAGTTGTTAGGGCTCGTATAGGAGAAATATAGTGTTACATTGGGTGCGCGGGTTTCTAGGTTAAGAAAGGTTAGGGCAGTGCTTTCATGTTACATTGATTTGCCATTAAACAAATTGTTGAAATCGGTGTTGATTAGTGTTTGTTAATATTTATGAGTTCTGATAAAATAAATAATTTCTTCACTATATACCTTTACAGTTAGGTATATATACACTGTGGAAGCTGTCCAGAAATCTCCGACAACGTTGTTAATTAATAAGTTTTTTCGATTAAAATACTGAATTTGTTTAGGTAAGATTTCTTTATAATTTTCAATATATACACTTTATTCAGAGGGATCACGGCATTAACCCTAAATGGCGCAATTTTTTATATTAGGTAATAAAAAATCATAGTAATATCTTATATCTTACTAATAACAGCAAAATTATTTAAAAAAATCTGTTTTGTTTTGAAGAAAAATGGTGTTTTTGGTAGTGTATCAAATATGATACATAGCGCTTTTGACACATAAAAAAAATACACAATAATAAAAATACTACCACGATTATTTCTTTGGAGACTGTGATTAAGTAAAAACTTGAAAAAGGTATATAACTCCTTACCACAATTATTAATCGTATCCTAAATACGTATTTCGACAACTAAGTTGTCATCATCAGTAGGTAAAACCACTAATCAAGGTGTCCCACATGGGGCACAGCAAAGCTAGCACAACTGCTTACGCAACAACTTTACACGGCATCCACATATACACTAACTTAAACATGCAAATATATCGAACGAAAGGATCGACCAAAAATTACCTCTCTTAACCCATTAATGCCCAGCGTATGATTTATCATACACAAAACAGTGTTTAGATTGAGGTTATGTTTATATCACCAGCTGACATTTCGTGAGTGCATTATTGAATAAAACTATTTATTATATATCAGTTACGGTGTGGGAAGTGATAAAAGTAGGTCCAAGATATTTAGCTTGCTGTGCCAGTTATACAGACTATATTTTATTGTTCGTCAATATGAGCGGCAGGTAAGTGACAGCCTTATTTATAGGTTTGCTTGTATATACACAGTCTTTCTGGACTAGTCTAATAGTTCTTCAATAGGTAATTTACACGACTCCTTTTTTTTTTTTAAAGAATTTTCATTTTGTGTATAAAAATTTTGATACATAATACGCGTACGATATATCATACGGTGGGAAATAAAGGTACATTTTCTCGATTTTAGATACAAATATCAAAGGCTTTACAATCCGTCGAATCCGAAGGATGCTGAAGAACTTTTGAATTATCTTGAAACACTTGAATCAGACGATGAAGATTACGAAGTAATAAGAAATTCTCAACGTTTAGATTTTGTTCTTTTACCCCCAGAGGATGGTCAAGATAGTGATCAGGACGATGCACGTAGTGATGAAGAAAACAGTGGAACTATTAGAGATATAGGTAAAGGGGTTTTAGCTCAAAATATGGAAATTCTGATGGTTAACAAAGAGGGAGAGAAAACTACTGTAGCAACACAAGATGTAAATTTCGCAACAGATGAAAACGACAGCGATAGTGATTTAGAAACTTTAGCGGAAGTGCTGAAGAAGCTAAAACTAGACAAGCAAATGAAAATGAGAACAAAGAGAAGAAACAGGATGTGGAATCAAATTGATTTAGCTCCCAGAGCACAGAAACTTGACACTATGAAAAACAATAACCAATTTATGACGGAAAAAATTGAACTTGAAAATTGGCGTCCAATAGATTTATTTAAATTATTCTTTAACGACGAAATAATGAGCCATATATGTCAAGAAACAAAAAGATACGCTGATCAAAAGGGTTTCCACGATTTCGCCGTTACTGTAGAAGATGTATATAAGTATTTAGCAATTATCCTTTTATCGGGATATCTGCGCGTTCCAACAAGGCGTACTGGGAGAGTAGAGCTGATTCGCACAATAATTTAGTTAGCAATAGCATGTCTAGAAACAGATTTGAAAACATTCACAGGTTTCTGCATTTCAATGACAACGCTCAAATTGACAAAAGCGATAAGATCTATAAGATAAGACCACTTATAAATCATTTAAATACTATTTCCATTCAATGCATTCAGCCACTCGGAAAACATTTGTCGCTAGACGAAGCGATGGAGCCGTATTATGGTAGACATAGTATGAAACAATTCATTCGGGGTAAGCCCATCCGTTTTGGGTTTAAATTTTGGTGCTTAACTACATTCGATGGGTATCTGATCAAATTTGAACCATATATGGGTGCTGGTGACAAAATGCAGAGTAAAACATTGGGTAGCAGCGTAACTGAAAAGATGTGTGTCAATTTTCTTCCTAGTAATAGCATTGTTTTCATTGACAACTACTTTAATTCCTTGTCCCTCTTAGATACGCTAAAAGAGAAGAAATTGTACTGCGTTGGAACAATAAGATCGGACCGAATAGAGAAAGCACCCCTAAAGGAATTGACGAAAGAAAAACGTGGATCACATTTCACATTGCACGACCCAGAGGCCAAAATTACCCTCATTCGTTGGCACGACAACAGTCAGGTGACATTAGCGACGAACTTGGAAGATGAGACAATCTGTAGAACGAAAGTTTCTTGTAGACGTTGGTTAAAACAAGATCACGCAAGTGTTTCTGTCGACCAATCAACCGCAATAAATTTCTATAATAAAGGCATGGGAGGTGTTGATCGGTTTGATCAGATGAGAGGATTGTACAGATCTAGAATACGCTCTAAGAAATGGTACTGGCCACTATTTCGCTTCTGCTTGAATGGAGCCGTAGTAAACATGTGGTATCTATATCGCCGTTGTGATGAGTCAATTTCTCTAGTAGAATTTTTAAGAAGGATAGTGTTGGCCATTCTGATATCTCCACCTTCAGGTTCAGTTACGGGCCCTGAACCTAAACGTACTTCAGGTGTTATGTCTGAAATAAGACACGATATGAAGGAACACTGGATAGATAAGCAACAAACCCAACGGCGTTGTGCAAAATGTGGTAAATGTTCCAAATTTGTTTGTTTGAAATGCAATGTCGGACTTCATCCGGATACTTGTTTCCGATTGTATCATCAAAAATAAAGTATACTTACAATATTTATGTATGTTGTTATAAATGTAACACTTAAAACAACAACATAAGCAAAAAATTGTTACAAAAATAAATGATAAGGTTTCTCTACCTAGTAGTTATTTTCACCCCTGTCTTCCCAGCGTATGTTTTATCATACGTCAAAAAAAAACACGGAAAAAAATAAAAAATGGATTTTTTCCGTATACTTCGATGATTACATGCCTAGCATACATACATACATACATAGCATGCCTAGCATACATATATACATGCATAGCAATAACATTTCACAGGGTCCAAGAGAAATTTAAAAAAAAATTGTTCTGGGCATTAATGGGTTAAGGAAACGGCACCCACATGTGTTTATACTCCAATTTGAAACGTCCACGACCTTTTTATTTACGGTTCTAAAAATGAGAAGAGACAGGTGAGGGGATCGGTCCTTTATCTCCGTTCATAGAATTCTGTTTGTTTCTAGCGATATGAATACTTTCGTAGGCGTCAAGATCGCGGCGGTTATTAATGGCCTTGACAAGTTTTAACCCTTTAATCGGCACATTGTGCAGTGTACTTAAAGCATGGTTGGCAACGTTAGATTTATCCGGTCTACTGTATTTAATACGTGATATATGTTCTTTAAACCGGGTTATTATTGGTCATTTTATTTGGCCTATATATTTCAAATTACAATCATCGCAATTAATTTCGTATATACCTGATTTCGAATTAAAATGAACTTTATCTTTGGTATTCCCTAGGAGACTTTTGATAGTATTTTCGGACCGAAAGGCAACTTGGAGACCTCATTCTTTCACAACTTTATTAATGTTTTTCGTGATGGAGTGGTATGGTAAACACATGTACTTTTTCTCCTGGTTGCTTTGAGATATCAAACTTGTGGATTGGCGGATTGTATTTTTTAGTTTTGTTTTTCTAATCATATATTCTATTCTATCATATCAAATGATAATTTATCACGATGTAGAGTTTTCGAGTGGCATAAGAAATTCAAAGACGGTTCTGAATCAGTGGACGACCACCTGCACGGATTGATTCAAAAATTGTTTAAATTAATGACCTTATTCAAAATGTTCGTCGGATTGGCACATCTCGAATTTCGGACATTGTTCATTTGTCTTATGGTTCCACTAAAAAAATTATTTATAAAGATTTCACCCGGTTCCAGCTTATGTACTTTGATTTTTTTGAATAAATTCCAAAGAATTTTGAATTGAAAAACATTCTCGGACAAATTTTTAAACTCGTTTACCAACCATTTAGAAGTTAATTACGTATTTAATACTGAAGAATTCAAACTATTAGACAATGGTCTAAAATATTGTTTGCTAAACTGTAGGGTTATACTAGATTTGTTCTTCTCGTCCAGACTTCTAAAGTATTTATTCCCTTATATGGAGACCTCAGCATTTTCCCCCATCTTTTCAACAAAGGCTCCAACTATTATTACAAAAGTTTGGTGTTTGTTACTGTTGGTCTTATAAAACAGTTCTATATATTTTAATTTTGTCTCTCACGATAAATATGGTTTTGTCATAGTAATCACATCTATAGGAAGGATTCCATAATTAATAAAGAAAAAAACTTAAAATACAAAGATAATATTAATTTTCGTATAATACGACAGTTGTAACAGCTTTACAATGATCTTTCACCGTCTGTTTTTTCAATGATCTAGATTGCATTCAAAGTTCAAATTTAAATGATATTTGATTATATTTTCCTTTAAATAAGAAATTAATTATGAAGAACAAATCTTATTTGACTTGCATAAGTGTTTTCTTTTTGCAAATTATTATTCACCGCAGTTCCATTTATTTCGTCCTCTTGATTGCAGTTTAACCCCTACTGTACGAGGGTAGATTTTACACCCTATTGTGTGTAGAGTAATCTGTAAAAGTATAAAAACGTTTTTCCAATGGATTAAATTTCCATTTGCATTAATGTTTCTTGTTTTGAATTACAATATCAGTAATATAAACAAATTAATACAGATAGAAACTGGTTTGGGTTTTTATTACTTTATCATATACATCACAAATAACGTTGCTGCAGTTTTGATGAAAAAATAATAATTTATTCAAACGCATTAAAAACAATAAAGATAAAATAGATAAAATAAAACAGATTAAAACAAGAAATCTGAAGTCTATAAATTATTATTGCTTTTGGTAAGGAATTGTTTGTTTTATACGAAATGTCTCGTTCTCAATTGTTTTATGTTCGCTATATTTTTTTAAGTTTGACCTATGTAATAATGGAATTATAATTATAGTTTTTATTGTCTTTTACGGGGGGATAAATTAGAGATCGGGTTTTAGACTGCTGTAGTTTGGCTAACATGTTATTTATTAACTCTATCGTTAAACCATTATTTATTTAACTTTTAAATTTAAAGTATTCTTTATTCATTAGAACGTTACAACGTTAATTAATCTATTACCGTTTCGTTTAAAACAAACAATTCCTTACTAAATCAATAACAAACAATAAAGATCAAACGGACAGTATATCAAACTCAGGGGTGTACAAGTTGACATGTGATGACTGTAAAAACATGTATAAGGTCAGACAGGAACAACCTTCCCAACTAGAATAGCAGAAAACGAAAGAAGCTAGAGCAGGGATGCACAGACTTATAGGGAACAGGGGCCACTCGGGAAACTTATAAGCCAAGGACGGGCCACTACAAAGAATACTTATTAACACAAATATTTTTATTTTTAAATAGTATGAATTACTACAAATGATAAAAATAAAAGAACATTCAAAAA
Source organism: Melolontha melolontha (assembly GCA_935421215.2). Lineage (NCBI taxonomy): Eukaryota > Metazoa > Arthropoda > Insecta > Coleoptera > Scarabaeidae > Melolontha > Melolontha melolontha. The sequence continues at coordinate 4,986,142 of OW285237.1, read as the reverse complement.
TATTTGTTGTAATTATGTAATCGTAATGTAATTTAATCATTACAATGTAATATTTCATGTTTTATTATTTTGATGCATGACCTAACAATTTTGTTTATGTTTGGCTCCACATTACTTGTCGCCACACGTAAAATTGCTTCCAGATTTTCATTTGCCAGACGGTTTCGATTTTTTGTTTTGTTAAGTTTCATCACTGAAAACGTTTGCTCACAAATATACGTCGATTCAAAAAAGCTTGCGCATTTCAATGCATTTATTTGCAACTCTTTATAAGCGGTTTTGTCAACGCAACGGTAAAAGTTGAGTAAATTACCTTAATTAAACTTGTTTCGGAAATTATCATCATTTTGCATGTCTATCAATTCCAGCTGTATTGATTCCGGTGCATTTTCGGGTAAAATGTTGAAAGGATTGCTGAAAATGTTTAATAGAGGTTTAACTTTTTTGAAGTCTAGAAAACGATCATGAAAAGCTTGTATTAAAATATCAATTTTTTCAACATAAGAGAAATTGACATCAGTTTTATTGAATTTCTCCATAATTTTTTTGTAGTTCGGAAAATGGCTGTAATTGGCTGAATTGATTTGTGTCCTGAAAAGGACTCAATTTGCATTGAAAAGACGAAACATGATGAAATCAATTGATCTTTGCATTGGAGTCGCGTATTTAAGACATTCAAGTGATTTGTGATGTCTACAAGAAACGCCAAGTCACACAGCCAATCAGGGTTGTCGAATTCGGAGACGTCCTTTTTCTTTTCCGCCAAAAATATTTTGATTTCTTCAATCAAATTAAGAAACCGCTCTAGTGACAACCCACGACTTAGCCACCTTACTTCAGTGTAAAACAGGAGATCACCATATTCGCTTTCAATATCCTCGAGAAATTGTGTGAATTGTCGGTGATTGAGACCTCGTGATTTTATAAAGTTTACAGTAGGTACTACAACTTTCATCACATTTTCAATTCCCAATAATTTTTAACAGAGGGCCTCTTGATGTATAATGCAATGAAACTGCCTTATTTCCTTGGTATCTATGTTTTTAGTTTGTAAATACTCTTTTAACATAGTTATTATCACAGATTTACTTCCAACCATTGACTGTGCTCCGCCAGACGTAATTCCAGATAATTTCATTAAATCCAAATCCATTATAGAACATTTTTCCAGAAGAGCTTTGAGCCTGTCACTCCCATTGGTTTGGCTTGTCAAAGAACTCATACCAATCAGTTCTTCACTCACTTCAAAATTTTGCGTTACACCTCGTAAAAATATTAAGAGTTGAGCAGTGGAACTTATATCTGTAGATTCGTCGAGTGCTATAGAAAAATACTCAAAACTTTTCGATTTCGTAGTTAATTGCACTTCTATATTAGCTGCTAATGTGGTAAGTCTTCTTTGAACAGTCATCCGATTTATTTGAATTTTCTCAAAAACCTATTTGCATCTTTCGGACACATTTTTTTGCGGCGATATCTAAACTCTGCTTAGCAAAGTAACCATCTTCTTCCCCGGTTAATTTGGTAAAAGTATGATGCTGGGTTTCATAATGCCTTTTCACATTATATTCCTTCGGAATAGAAACACTACAATTGCATATTAAACAGACACTTTTGTTATGCGATGAAATAAAAAAGTATTTTTCGGTCCAAAAATCTTGAAACTGTCGATTTTCATCTTCAACCTTACGACTACGTTTTTTTACTGGGGCCTTGTTTATCCATATCAAAATTGATATTATATTGTTACGTAGGTAGATGCCAAGCTCGAACGACGAAATATTTATTCTTCACAGATTACAATTCAAACAATATAACGGTCGTTTGTCCGTAGTTAAAACTTAACTGCCCCGATAGCTGGCGATGCGTTGTATTTATACGAGTTACCTAACATCGAGAACCTAGCACATTGTTCGGGGATAATACCGACGTGTTTCGCGAATCTTCAAGTAATCTAGTTGGTTCGACAGATTTCTAGTCTCGTAACAATATGCTTGGAACGACGAGGAGCATACCTGTCCTACGTAGTAAACCTGAACAAGAAAGTAGTAGCTACTTAAAGATAACATATCTTACTAACAATTATAAAAGTTATAATAAAATAAAAAGTTAAGAAATATTGATTTGAATGGATTTTTACCTACTTTTGTAGTTTTTCGAACAATTATTAAAATTCGTTGGCGGGCCGCATAAATATCGACAGTGGACCGCGGTATGTGCATCGCGGCGGTAAACTGTGCTCCCTCTTAAAAAAATATTAATACAAAAGTATTTTTAATAATAAAAATATTATTAAAAATGGGGTGTGAAGAACACAATACAAGTTATATATTTGTGAATGTATCTCCTCTCCAGAGACGCAGATACGTATTTCACCTTTCTACAGGATCGTCGGTACGCCCCTGCTGGAGAAGAGATACATTCAACCAAACATAACTACCTTGCTATCAACCAGAAATTATTAAGACAGAGCGTGAAAGAATATTCAGCGCTGTCTACATAATAACTGCCGAACTAAGCAACGTGTTTCTATAGACGGTAACAACCATATCTATAAAAAACTGTATTATCGTGTCTGCACTACTTGCCGGGCGAACCGAATGCGTATATAACAAATACGCATACAAAAAATATATACGCATTCGGTTCGCCCGACAAGTAGTGAAGACACGATTATACAGTTTTTTTTATAGATATGGTTGTTACCGTCTATAGAAACACGTTGCTTAGTTCGGCAGTTATTATGTAGACAGCGCTGAATATTCTTTCACGCTTTGTCTTAATAATTTCTGGTTGATAGCAAGGTAGTTATGTTTGGTTGAATGTACCTCTTCTCCAGCTGGTTCGTATCGACTATCCTGTAGAAAGGTGAAATACGTATCTGCGTCTCTGGAGAGGAGATACATTCACAAATATATAACTTGTATTGTGTTCTTCACACCCCATTTTAAATAATATTTTATATTATTAATAATACTTTTGTATTATTCAAATTGGTGTGGTTTTTACCCACTCATGTATGTTCCAAATTATTTTGTTAAAAAAATATTACTTCCGTTACTTGTTACACAATATACTACTGTCCTTGTGTATTTGGCATTAAGATAAAAACCTAACATTTATTTAATTGTTTAATTATATCACAATTAATGTCAATTCTCTGCATGACTCAAAAACATTATCCTTTTTCTGGTGGAATTAGCTATAATTATTCTAAAATTATAAAATATAATATTTATAACTAATATAAATCGCGTAACAAAAACAATACGCAAAAAAATCCTACATTATAATAATTTTTAAAGCCTTTTCATTTGTATCAAAATAAAAGAAACAAAACCCAAGAGGTACTGAATGTATAAAGCTAAGATTTCAATGCGACCATAATATAAAACGGGCTATTATTGTCATCAGTATCGGAACTGAATAACGCAAAGCTTCTAGAATGAGCTTTGTTCTTTCAGTGCTATATAGGAAGAAACGTAAAAGTCATACAACAGCGAGCTTTTCGATAGAAAAGCCCCATTGTGACGAGCGCGCGTTCTCCAGAGATTCTCGGTAAAAAGAACTGTGGCTGCTATTTTCTGAAAAGAATGTCGCTGCATTCATTTCGTGTACTTATATACTGGCGCTCTTTATTCCAGATTATTTTTGCATTTTCTGAGAATATTGTGCACTCGCTATTATTATCATTGAATTGGTATTGAGAAATTTATATTTGCATGTTATAGTATGAATAAATTGCGAAATATCTACTATAAAATACAACATATTTTTTTAAATTTAATCATCTAAAATAGAAAGAGATTACTGCAGTTAAAGAAAGACTCACAGTGAAAATAATACAATAGAATATAATTTGTGCTATTGTAAAAAATATTAGGAAAAGTAGGTAATTATTTACAAGAACAAAATAAAATACAGTACATTTGTGGTAGGTGAAGACAACGAATTAACGAAAAGGAGGGTGTAATTAAATAAATTAACTTTATTACTTAACCCTAAATCAATTATACATGAATATTTCTAAGCTTTGAAAAATATCTAATTATTTTCTGAATACATATATTTTTGAGCAATTTTGGCCATAACTGTTTTTTTCTTGAATTGCTTTCATGGTGATGATTTCACATATATTTATGGAATTTTAATTCGACCATTCTACATCTACATTAAATGCTTTAATTGCACCGAAATGGCAAATTTTTTTTCAATGAACTCATTTTCATCCTCATATGAAGAAGTAATAATATAAAGTGTTATAGCTCTTTACAAGGACTCTAGAAAAGCAATAAAAATATAACGTTCCATAAAATATCAAAGTTAGCTGTGACTTTTGGTATAATACAAAGGTATTTTTAATAATATAAAATATTATTAAAAATATGGTGTGAAGAACACAAATACAGGTTCACTATTAATGTTTTTGTGAACGTGTTCGAACATATCCCTCTCCAGAGACGTAGATACGTATTTCGCCTTTCTACAGGCTCATCGGTACGCCCCTGCTGGAGAAAGGATATCCTCAGACACATTCACAAAAAAGAACCACATCGCCACATCACAGAAATTATCCAGACCGAGCGTAGAAGTAAATTCAGTGCTGCCTGTTGTCAGTTAGCCGAAGTACCTCGCCCCGTCCACATAATCAAAGTGAAGTAACGCCGCCCTTCCAAAGGTGGCACAGCCATCCCTCTAGAAACTGCATCTTGTTTGTGTCTTCACTCATACTACGGACTAACCGCATGTGTAATGTATCAGAATAATTGAAACATACATGAGTAGGTAAACCCCACCAGTTTTGTATAATACAAAGGTATTTTTAATAATATAAAATATTATTAAAAATCTGGTGTGAAGAACACAAATACAGGTTCACTATTAATATTTTTGTGAACGTGTCCGAACATATCCCTCCCCAGAGACGTAGAGACTTTTGGTATAACCGAAAGTGGTTTGTGAGTGTAAATATTTTATTTTAACAGGCCAAGTGTCAGAATTACGTGCCAAAAATTTTCAAAAGTGTCTTAAGGCGTTAACATAGAAAACTTCTAACGAACGGGTTATGTGAAAAAGTTGATGATGGTTTCTCAAAACCGAAACGTCGGACTAAAACCGTAACACCATCATTTTGTAGAGCTTCAAAAGTGCTTATTTATTTTTCAATAATTAGTAAAATAAAGTAAAAAAAAAAAATAAAAATGTTAAAACCCAAATTTTCCTAAATATCTCAAAAGACACAATTGAATTATGTAAATTTCATGTAAAAGGTCACTTGAGTGCGCAACTTTTTCCCCATTTAAACAACTTTGCATCTCTTACCATTCACGAGATCCCTATGCAGTTCATACTTATCTTGGAGAGAGTGTATAAAAGGATTTACAAGAAACATTAAAAGCTTATGTAAGATACTAGAATTGAGATAAGTAATAGATTAAGAGGTTAAGTATAAGATTGATTACTTGGCTGAAACATAATTTAATTTCTTTCAAAAGAATATATTTAAACACTTAAAAAATATAATTGCAGAATACTCACTACTTTTTGAATTAGTTCTATTTCTATTTTAGTTCTATTTGTTGAAAATCTACCCTTTCATATATTAAAAGGTTAGGTATCTATATCAAAAGTGGTTTAAAAAAAAACAATATACGAAAGGATTAATAAAAAACATTAAAAGCTTATATTAGATATTCGAAATGAGTAATTGATTATTTTAGCTGAAATATAATGTTTCTTAAACATAATACGTTTAAACACTGAGAAAACATAACTGTAGAATAGTCATTATTAAGAACAATTAAAGTTAAATGAATGCATCTGGTATAAAAGGAAAAAATTGTTTCATAGATATATAAACAGTTTGTTTTATTTTTTTAATAATCAAATATATTATGATGAATATATTCTATAAAGTAAAATAAACAGTTCTATTCCTTGAAAATTTACTCTTTCACACATTAAAAGCTTCCAAGAGAAAAATATATTAGAAAATGAATGTATAATATATTCATTTATACATACTTCAAAACAAGTCTGTTCCTATTCTTAATATCATCTTTTTCCTACGTAGTAAAAAGTAACAAAGTGTACACATTATAATCAATTTTGGATGAATAAACTTAAATATATAAACAGTTTGTTTAAACTAATAATAAAAGTGCATTGAAATATTGTAATAAAATTAAAATATTAAGCAAATAATAAATTTTATCAAATATTTTCGTTTTTATCACTTATCTTACTAAATCTTCTTTATGTCATTTCATGAACATTTTTTGAACAAACCTCGTAATTACTAAGAACTATATAATCATCTCAAATGATAATTTTTGTCTATCGAGGAAGTAAAACGTTCAGTACGTGTTCAGAAACCAAGTTAGAAAATATAAGCAATAAGTTTTCTTTACAATAGCTTCAATTCTGGTTTCTTATAGACGAAAAAAATGTATTTTTGAGATCGATAAACTAAACGGAAAATAATGTAATGATGACATTTTGGTTGTAGTATATTTAAGAAATTTTAAACTAAATTTAAAAAGAAAATTCTTCATGGAAATATTGAAATTTTAATGTTAAAACTATCTAGAATTAAATAAGAATAGAAATGGAATAATTTAGTGTTAATAACAGAAAATTCAAAATAAAAGGAATATCTTTGGATTCTCTTTCTATTACAAATAAATCTTACGTTTTTCAATAAACGTGAACATTTAAGATAACTAAAATAAATTAAATTAAATTAAAGTATCTTCAATCTTTACTTCAAAATTTTGGGACCTTCGTGTGGAATAATTAAATTCATATCCTGGATTATTTATATTTTTCTAATAAATTGATCATATTCTTTTTAACAATCATTGGTTGAAGATAGTATCTTAAACCACAATGAGATGCGAGAAAACTTGGAGAATTTATATGTAGTAACCTAAATCGCAAATAAAATTTAAGATACGATAATTTATAAAAAAAAATTGAAGTAGAAACATTTAAACTTTTAGCTGTTGGGAAGTTAATAACAAGAGAGTGTAAATGTGTATCTCTGGATTCCCTTCCTGTCCTAAGTAAATTCTTCATGTTCCAAATAAAGTGGAGCATTTGAAAATATTAACACATGGAAATTTAAAAATTTCTACCTTTTATTTCAGTATTTTGGAATTGCTGTGGAATTATCAAATTAATATTTTGAATTTACCAATAGCTTTGTCTTAAGAAATATTAAAAAAAATTGTTTAGAATGTTGGTGAAGGGTGTATTGTATTTGTAAGATATTGCGTACGTCACAAATCACGCATGATTTAGAGATAGAATTATTTGAAAACTTTCCTTCGTTCATTGACTATATTACATTATTTTAAAATAGTTTTTCTATTTTGCGTTCGAAATGAACTCATTATGAAACCCAAAGCAGTATCGAAATGAGCTTCATTTCGATACGCTTTTTTTCATTTTTCAATGTTGGCGTTGTTCAAATACAGAAATAAATATCATTGCTGTCATTTGATTTTAGGAATTTATGTACATTTGACAGATATGATATATGTCCTTATTTTACACAAACAACGTATGTTGTATACAATTGACAACAACATATATATGTTTCTATGTCACTCATGTTTATATTTTTGAATGAAATATCAAGTAATGTTAACGAAAATTAATAAATAATGTGTAATATAATATACTTCGCGGATAGCAAGATTTAAATTTGATAATGTCAAGTATCAATGTGACCAACTGCATGCTTTATATAAAAATTAAACTCTGAACTTTTAAATTAAATAATTCCAATTTAAGCAATTTATTAATGTAAAAAACGCAAAATAGAAAAAATAGTATAAAAAACTCGTTTCATAAGGCCTTTTGCCGCACTCGCTCTTTAGAAAACTCGCCGCTATCGCAGCTCGTTTTCTAAACTGGTCTCGTGCGGCAAAATGGTGCCTTATGAAACTTGTTTTTTAATATACTATTCTAGAAGCAATATTAAAATGGAAAGAATTTAATTTAGGAAGTAACATCTGTCTGAACTAACGAATGCATCTCAAAGATTTTTATAGCAAAAGTGTAAAAGTATTTATTTTAGAAACATAAAAAAGGGATACTTCTAGATTATATTCTGATGCAAATAAATGTTTCATTTTTCAATAAATTGTAACATTTGAATTAAATTCTTTAGAATTATTTATAAAATTTAAGGAAGTACTGGTGTGTGGTGTAATAAGTAAAAGTTTACAAATGTTGAGAAGACATGTATACTATGTTCATAACGATAGGATAGGACAGTTTTTTAAACTTATGAAAGCCTTAATTTTCTTGCCTTGGGTTGCTTCCATCCCAAGAACTAGTCTTTGTCCTTCTTCCACTTCAAGCCCACGATGTTTCCACTACCCTTTTCCATACAACTTATTTTGTATTCATCCAATCCAAATTTCATTTGGATATCTTTGCTGTAACGGCCAACGCTGTTTAGGAGATCGTAAAGACACTTTTTTTTTCTTAGCATACAACTCAAGATCGTCCATGTACCAAAGATGGTTAATTTGTGCGATAGGCTGTTGTAAATTATATATATTGTTAATGATTTCAAGCCTAAACAAAACCGCAATGGACTTAAAGCGTCTTCGTGAAATATGCCCCTTTTAATACTGATCTGACATGCACCTATACTTTTTAAAGGAGCTCTTGGTATCAAATTTGTCTTTCACTTAGTCACGGCACAGCTAAGAAAATTAATATCGTGCTCTTCAATCAATAGATTAATCATTTCCACCAGTCACGAGTGAGGTACACTATCAAAATCTTTCAGATAATCTACATATGCCATGTAGATATTTTCTTTTGCTTTTACCGCATTCTTAATTACAACCGAGTCTAGTAGGAGATGTACTTTACAACCTACAGATCCTTTTCTACAACTTTTCTGTTCTTCTGCCAAGAGCATCCTGCCATCAAGTAATCTATCACTTCTTCCTTATCCGTGCATGCACCATAGAAATATATAAATTCTCTTTAAGAATTTTTTTCCTAGGCGAACGGGTTGGAATGACTTGATCTTCGATGGCAGCTATAAATCCCTCTGTTTCTGCAAACAGGTTACCTGTTACAGCCATGCCTAGGACGCTGAAATGTCGCAGAAAGAAAATTTTCAGATCTGATTACACGGGCCTGCATAAAATTTGTGATGACGTGATTTTTGTTTGTTAAGCTCAGTTTTTATATAGCAATAACTGATTAAAATACAGTTGGTCTTTACCACCCACAGATTTTTTTTTGCACAATAGAAAAAGAAAAAAATATAAAAAAAATCTAATAATAGGAGTTTTAATACATTTTAAAATGAATGTACTACTTCAAATTCTAGGTATTAATCCAAAATTATTTTCTGTTGTGGTTTTAAAAAAATTTGTTAAATAGGCTCGCATTACCTGATGTAAATCTTTTATTACATGAATTAATTTTGGACAAGATTTCCGGGAATTTTTACCTGCTAAATCCTATTTATTATGCTTTCACTTTATTAGTACTGCGAAGAAGGATTTCAAGTTTATCACTCCAAACAAAATATATCTTTTAATGTCATTTACTTCATTATAGCTCTGAGTGTCGATCAGTAAACAAGTATAATTAATTTGTCTTTAGTGTTGTGCGTGGTATTTGATAAATAAACATTGCTTAAAAATATGTCTAGCCGGTGTTGCAATAACAAACCAGATGACTTCTGTTATATTTGTGGATATTTCGTCTTGAAAAAGTTTAAGAGACCAATTGGTGAATTTGTGAAAAATGCATATTATGCTTATTTCAAAATCAAATTAGGAGATCAAGATAAAGATTGGGCATTGCACGTTGTTTGTAAGCTATGTGAAGAAGGTTTAAGACATTGGACCAAAGGGAATAGAAAAAGCCTTCCTTTTGGAATACCGATGGTTTGGAGAGAACCTCAAAATCATCATGAGGATTGCTACTTTTGTCTTTGTGATATTAAGGGGCATAATAGAAAACCTTTAAAACATATTTTGTACCCAAACAATATTAAATCAGCTATCAGACCAGTTCCTCACAGTGATCGTGTACCTATACCTATACCCCCCAAAGTACTACAAGAAGATATTGAAACCTCTTCAACTTCCGGCTCCGTACAGATGGATAGTGATTTTGAACCATCAACCTCAGGTCAAAACCAACCTCAGCTATTTTCACAAGCCGAACTGAATGATTTAGTAAGAGATTTGGGACTTTCAAATAATCTTTCTGAAGTACTGGGGTCTAGGTTGAAACAAAAAAATTTGCTTGCCCCAGAAACTACCTTCAGATCTTCCTTTAGCTGAATATGACAGAAAAACAACCAAACGAAGCTTTTCTGAAAAACGAAAACTTTTTTTAAGAAGCATAAAGAATAAATAACTATTTCTAATAGTTTCTATGTGTATATTTTTGTATTTTTTTAAATATAATATAAAACTAGCTTATAAATGAAATAAATCGTGTTTTTTCTATATTTTTTGATTTTACTGGTTTGAAAAATAACCTTACGTGATACAAAAAAACTAAAAGCAGATTTGAAATCAGCGCTACCCAATTACTAGAAAACAGTTAAAATTTTTAAATCAACAATCAAAGAGTTGAAAAATGCAGGCCTGTGTTATTAATGGATATTTACCTTGAAGAGATTTATTTTTTCATTTCTTTCTCTGTTAAAATACATCTAAAATTCTTGTGGATGGATTGAATTCTTCGTTAACTAGTTTAAGTTGCGTAAAAATGTCCATTTGAGTAATCCTTTCATGCATCTACTTTCATTTGACTTTTCCAGAAAGTATTGTTGTAAATTACTTACCTGCGCATAATGCCTGAAATTATTATTATTATGGCATCCAGTTATCTCGCACTTCTTCATGCTGTAGTCGGAAAACATTTTACTTTACCCACATATCTGAGGGTATGAGTTTGATGGTACGCGGCTAATGTTGCGGTTTGGTACATGTATATCATAGAATGGTATTTACTACAAGTTCTATTATTTTTTATTATTATTACATGCAACAGATTAAGGTGAAATTTTGACAGTAGACTTCTAAAGTATGGTTTAAATCAGCAATATACTTATTATGGTTAAAAAAATCATTTTGTCTTCAATTTAACCCTCGTATATATGTTATACAACTAGTAACTATTGCAGGAATGTAAGTTTATAGTCTTTCAGATATTTTCTAATAATAATTATTAAATAATAATAGTAAAATACCATACATGTTTATGGAAACGAATTCTAATTAAAATTCAAGTTGTTTGGAGTGCGTAAATTACTTTGCGCTTATCTGTATTAACCCTATCGGATGTGTTTTCAGCTCTACAATGTCATTTCATTGCATTTCAATCAACACAATTTCCCAGACGCAAGTTTATTTGGCATTGTGTTGAGTTTTATACTGCACTCACAGATGGCTCTGCCTCCATTAAGCGTGCACAATAGGGCTTTCATCTGGATTAGCACAACTCCCCGGAGAAGAACTTACGAGTATTTATTTATCTATCCATTTTCTTTATTTCTATTATCGATACTCGATAGGATTTAAGTTGGAGGCGTAAAATATTCATTATTTTGCGTAATGAAAATACTATAGTTATAGTGCGGTTTCAGACTAATGATTCGCGCTTTTAGCAAATTGTGTTATATAAAAATATACTTTTAGTGTTACTACAAATTTCCAGTATTTAATTTTAATGTGATTAAAAACTTAAGACGCTATTTTAGTAATATAATATCGTTTATTTATACAACATAGACCATTTGCAGTGTATAATATAAGTATAAATGTATGTACAATGTATAGAATTCACGGTTGGCTCTTGGTGAAACATGATTAATAATTTACTAAATAAAACACTTGGTATATTTGTTTCACAAAATGTATTTAAAATATCTCTGACATATGTTTCGACGTATACAGTCATTCTCAAAGAGTCATGTAAACTATGTATGTACGTAAATATACAATACACAAAACAAATTACAAAAAATATAAGTAACCAAAATTAAAGTTGATACATAATATCAAATTAAACTAAAGCAAAAATATCCAAAATTAAGTAATTTAAAAAAGAGGAAAGAAATCCGAAAAAAGACAAGCATAAGTAACTAATGTAATAAGCACCACAAAAGCCGACATTCACATGAACAAATCTTTCTTTCGTAAATTTTTCACCTGTACAATTATCATCTCCTAATGACCTGTTTCATCTGAATTGAAAATATATTTTTAAGAGAAGTTCTATAGAGCGTTTCACGCCCATGATGAAGTACAGGCCATATGGAGATAGCGTACATAGTTGCCAAGTCGGGAACTCATTCCTACCAACATACCTATATTGCTGTTAATCAGGCCTGCTGTCAATAGTATTGTATTGACATAATCTTAATTGTATTTATAATGAACAAAATTTTAAAATTATTATTCTTAGTTTGCATCTGTTTATAATATATTCGATGCCAAGAAAAAGTAAATAAGAGTGAAATATCATTCTAGTTAATGTATATGAAAACTAAATCATTATATTAACAAACTACTTAAAATTGTATGTTTAAGTTATAATTTGGTTTAACCAACACACCATTTGTATACTCAAGGTTTGTTTTGAATTAAAACAATTATTTTATATATATTGGTTTCCTTTATTATAAAAAATAGTTTGATTTGTCTATTAGAATACAGGCAATAATCATAAAAAGTTTTTTTGTGTAGACCATAAACATACAAAAAATACTGCAATATAGATATATTTAACCAATAACATAAAAATATCAACATCTTAAAAACCTTGTTTTTTAAATTAAATTAAAACCTGACTGCTGTAGTAACATTAGTTATAGGTTTATTCCGAGAAGAATCCCTATTATTTTTAGTGAATCGGAATTTAAATCTGTTTTACAGCCACCATCGTGTACTATAATACTGCCTACCAATTGGCTAAAAGAGATGCAAACTGTTAGAGATTCGTTCTTGGAACAGACCTACAATCCACTGGATGTTGAAGCAGCATTCGAATAGCCGACAGGGTTAGTTAATAAATCGTCTTCCATATCATCAGTTGAACCTGAGTCTCCCACATGGATGATAAACTCCTCAACATCATCTTGCAATCCATCGACAATCCACATTTCTTCTACTATTTTTTTTACATGCTGAATATAATTCTTCCAATTGTCAGCTGTCGCATTACTATAGGCACTCGTAATTAATTGTGCAATATCTTTTACTTTGAACGTAGTGTTGTGCATCTTTATGTGATTTTTCACTTGGGCCCAAACCATCTCTATTGGATTCAGCTCAAAATGGTAAGGTGGTAAACGTAGAACTTCTCGGCCAGCATCTTTCGCCAACATATCAAGCTTATATTTGTCATATTGATATTTTACTTGTGATACACTAAACAACAAATCTCTTTTTAACATATTATCTTCAACGGATATATTTTTTTCAGTCAGCCAGTCAATTATATTTTCTTTTCTCCATGCATTTGTAGGTATCTTCTCAACCTATCTGCTGTGGTACGATGCATTGTCTAGAACAATTACAGCATTTTCAGGAGTATTTGGCAATAAATGCTCAATAAACGACTTTTCAAACGTATCTGCATCCATCTCATTATGTGCATCAGCTGTATTTTTCTTGCATAGAAATGTTAATTCGGCACCAGGAAGTAAGCCATTTTCATTGCCAGCATGTACTAATGCAAAGCGAGGACCAAGACCACTCGGAGATTTTAATCCTGTACTCAATCCTCGAACAAATGCTTCTCGAGTACTTTTTATTGTAGTATCTTGCCAGACTTTACTTACTGTGTGTCCTACAGTAACCCACGACTCATCTGTGTAAACTATACACCTACCTGGAACAAAAATTATTTTAGGTATATGCTTTTATATAAAGAACAAAGAAACTTTACCTTCATTTCGAAATGTCTTGATATCTCGCAGATACTTGAGTCTCCATCTTATAATATCATCTCGTTCAATGAGTATGCTTTTCCGTTTAACAGTTTGAAATTCAAAACCAATATCTTTCAAAGGTCTATATAAAGTTGATCGTGTAAAAGTAGGGAGATCATTGTCATTGTTGATGGTAGCAAGAACTGTATTCACAGTGGGTGGTATGTTTTGCATGTAAAATCTATAAACTTGTTGTCGTACAAGTGCGTGTATATTTTCATCATAACGGTGTAGACGAGCATTTACTTGTACCCCTTTTCTCTTCTGCTTGTTTTTTTTTGGACTCAACAACGGCCCTTTTTCTTGTTCCTTTCTCATGTTGTATATGCTGTGTACTGAACAATGTAGTGCTTCACTTGCTTCAGCAGCAGCAGCAGTAACAGTCATAGGTTTTTTAAGAAAATGATTAAAAACATTTAGTATCATCTGCTTTTCTCTTCGACTAAAACATTCACCCCTTCGTGATTTTTTCTCTCCAGGCTCCATTACTGAAGTTTAGAATCTGTAACGGTAATGTTTTTATTTACGAGCACATTTCCTTCACATTCCAACTTACCACAAACTTTTGTAAACAACAACGGGAGAATATAATAAAGAGAGAGAGAATATAATATATAATAATAAGAATATAAGGTATATAATATAATAACACTATAACAATATAACAATATAACAATATAACAATATAACAATATAACAATATAACAATATAACAATATAACAATATAACAAGAACGAAGAACAACAAATAATATTTAATAAAAATACGGAAAGGAACAATTTGACACTTGACAAGATAACAAAGTGAACAAACTACTGTACTGTAGCAGTCTGGTTATCTGTACAAATTAAAAATCCCCAATAAAAATTAATATAAATTTTCGACATAGCGAGCGGTGGAAAAGGATAGCGCGATGCAATTTCTTAAAGAAAGTAAAAGAGGGGAATGCTCCATAAGAGCCCATATTTCATCGTGGGCGTGAAACGCTCTATAGTAATGTCCTCGTCCTCGTGGACCAAATGTTTGGAATGACACTGGTTTCTGGCAGTAATGCTTTAATCCCGGTTATTAGAATTACGACCCAGATGTTGTTTCAATATGAACAGGTTGTAAAACTGTATACACTTTACTTTTTAAACCTTCGGTGACTGTTTGTTAGAAAAATAAATGTATTTTCATCTAAATATATTTATTTACACCATATACATTTATTTTGGATCTACAACGACTTATCCTAACATAAAGCTGCTCTTGAGACTGGTGCCTCTTGTTAAAATATGATTGTTTGATATGAATGTTATGAAGAAAATGTTGTTTTAAGACTATGTATCTTCCACTCTTGTTGAATTCGCACTGTTTGATTTTATACCGATCTATTCTGGTACTGTCTTATAACTAGGTAATATTACATATTAAAAGCATATTGGTTGAATAGTGTATTTTCTGACGTCATAAAGGAGAATTTTTGTGTGTTCATTTCGTGGAAATTGTGTCTACTAGCAACAGTTCCCAAGGTTTACGATAATGTCTGTTATCCGCGCCTACCCTGCACAAACGTAAAACCTACTGGATTCAATAACTTACGCCAATAACACGATTACCCCGGAGATATTTGGCCAGATTTTCTCACCTCGAGACTTATATAACAAAAGATACGTAGTCCTTATGAGAATGGACGACAGGGAAGCTACTGTATACAAAAAATTAAAGATGAAATATATATTTAGAAAATTATTCCGCTACATCAAAATTAAGATAATAAAATGCGGAATCCAACTAATTAAGAATAATAATTAAATACCCACTAATTAAGGAATTATTAATCGTAAACTCTAGTTCAGAAAAATCACTACGAGATGACTGTGACGTTTCAATACCCAAGAAGATCTTAAATGAAAGTATTAACGACAAATCTAACAGAATTTACTACAAACAAGCCTGCAAAATATTCTAATTATTTTAGGATAAAGATTCGCTTTAGAACTGGTACAAATTAACCCAATTAACAAATAACTGTCTACACTATACCAACCCTATCATATTTATTACGAATTCCAACGTCTCACACGCGTAAAATATGAACGATACTAAAATAAAAGCAAAGTTGCCTACCTCAACGTAAAAGATATCGCAAATTTCTAATTAAATGTAAATCATATTAGAATAGTGACTATGATGCAATTTCTAATTTTAACTAACTCTAGAATAAATATCCGTATAAAGAAAAATATTACTAAAAATTTTTAAATATTGAAATTAACAAAATATAATCGAAAATCGATAACATACACGTCCGTTCAAAAGTTATAGAAATAAATGACTAAAAATGAACCATTCTTAAGAATCTAATCTTAACTAATAAATAATAAAATATCATTACTAATTAAGTATTAGTAGGTGTCATAAGCCTAAGTATGTAGTTTCGGACCGTCCCTTGTTAGAATAATAAAGTTTATTATACATATCTAAGAAAGGAGATCCTAAGAATGAATATCCAAATTAATGCCTTTGTTCACTATAACCGAAGGTAATAAAACAAACGATCTGATGTACAGATCAATAAATAAATTTGGAAAAAGTTGCCGATTATTAAATAACCCTAGATAATAAACAGATTTGCAAATGTAAAGGATATCGCTTTCTTAGAATTTAAAGAACGTTTATATAATGAGCTAATAAGAGTATGTTATACTGTGGTTTAAACTCGAAAATTAATGCTAAATATTTATAAAAGTGGAGATCTTATGTTTTAATTCTATATTCTAGATTTACTTATATTCAACCAAACGAAAAAAATGTTTGAAATAAAAATATTACAAAAGGATATCAAATGTATCCTCAATAAAGAGAGAGCTCATAAGTCAGTTTGGGAACTTCCTTATAATATAACAAAACTCGTGCAAGATCTATATTTTTCATATCAAAGATTCTTAATGTATTAACTATTCCAATCTAATTATAATATGCTTAGAAGTTCAATATAAAAACTTTACCATCGCTTTGAATTGTTGTCGTAAGACCTTTCTTACTTGTATACGTTGCAATTTATTTTAAAGAAAGCTTCGGCGTTGTTTTCTCAAATGGCTCGTTTCATTTGCATGTACCAGTTAAAGCTTTTCAATTACTGAATCCATGCATTACTCTGATTACAAAGACGCAGTCGTACATAAACAGCAATAGAGAGTGTATTGTCATAAAGACTTATCCTGCTTTCAAATTCTGCACGTGACTGCAGAGTATACTAAGATTATTATTAAAATTTGTTTTTTTCAACAATAATATGTAGGATTATCTTTGCGTTTTACTATTTATGGAAATGAGGATGATTATTATTATTATTACACTGGCCAAGACGATTTTTGCTGAGTTCTAAGAAGTCAGACTTGTTTTTTAATCATTTGGGTAAGCTTTTTGCGTATCACATCCAAATTAAACTGTATACCGTACTATATGCTCTTTGGAGAATCACTTAGTTACTTACATAATATTTAATAATTTATTTATTTATTTCAATACAATATCAGTCACAAGTATAGTTCAAGTATTTATACAATAATCATTAAAAAATTACATGAGTATTGTAAAAGGAAAAACAACAATCAGGGAATAAATGTTTGTAGCACTTTCTGCTGTGTATTTTGGTTTGGCAGTGCCTTTAAACACTCCAACAGTAGTCGGTCATCCTATGAGTTTCCATGATTTTTAAATCTTCAATCAAATCAAATTGACTACGAAGGAAATGACGCTTTATGCTCATGTTACAACCTAGGTGGTGAAATTTTTTAAGTATCGATTGGACTAGATCTTCATAATTGCAGGCTTTTCCGTTTCCAAGAAAATTGTTCGCGACCATCGGGAACAAAGTTAGCCTTCCTTCTCAGCTTCGTTCATATAGCTGATGAAATTAGATCTCTTATTAAAATTCTAATTTGATTTCCATTAAATACCCCAGATTATTTTTTTTCGTAACTTAGTACTTTGGATGAAAATTAAAAATATAATTAATAACGTATAAATTAATTAAACCTAACTGGGTAAGTAAAAACAAATTAAAAAAATATCAAACGATGTTGTGTATTGCAAATGCATCTCGTATATCGTATCTAAATGTAGTATTAAAATTTTAGATGTATAATTCCAAGAATTAATGTGTAAATAAGCGACGTAATGTTCATGAAGTTTAGGTTAGTTTGATTTTTAAAGGTTTAATATCTGAGTAAAGCGTTACTTGCCAGAAATATTGAAAAGGATATCAAATAAATTTTTTTATTTCATTAACAACGTTAGTAGCCACATGTAACGTCATTCTATTGTTATAAATATAACCTTGACAAAACAGATGCGTTAACATGACACATCCAGGGCATTTTTAAACAAATAAATTAATCATGTAAGCCATGCAAAAGAGAAACCAGGACCAGAAAAAACTAAAAAAACACAAGAATCTGTAAAAAGAAGTCAACAAACATTGAAAAACACAAAGAAAATGATTAATACGATGATATTATAATGTAAACAAACAATACGTCAAAGTAAGAATATAGAATAGAATAAGAAAGAGCCTACGAGCGGTAGAAAAGGACAGGACGGCATCACAACATCAAGCCAAGAGAAAGAAAGAGGAAGTAGATGATCGTTTCCAGGTAAAATTTGCAGGAATACATAAACTGGAAGACAACACCCACGATGGATGTAAATACACAGGGGTGAAAACGTTAAATAAGCATGAAAATTAGTTAAAACAACATTAAATGGTTTGGAGTAGGGAAGAAATTCGTAGCAGAAAGAATGCGTACTATACAGGCTGATTCATTTTCGGCCCTCACCATGGGGATCTCGCTTATTATTGGAGATAGAGTATAGGTTTAAATTTGGTAAAGTTGTTAAATTTTGTGTTTGTTATAAATCCGTAAAGAAAATAGACCTGTGACAAATGACCTTCGTTATTTTAATAAAAACGCGAAAACCCCATTTTCTTCTTTTACCTGTAGCACCGACATTTGGCCTTGTAGAGAAAAAATAAAAACACATCCTTGTGGCCATTTCTAAACCCCTATCCAGTGGTGTACTCTAAATTTTTATACGACGTTTCGTTTCTTTGTGTCCATCATCAACTATCTAATTTCTTGTAGGCACCATAATGGATTTAGTCATCTTCAGAAAGAGTTTTCTTCTGATTTCAACCATGTACCACCTGCTGACTAAAGTTTTTGACATTAGGTTTTATTTGAAAGAATAAATTATAAGATTAAATAAAGTAGCCATGGAATTTGAATCTGTCAAACATTTCATTTATTGTTCATTAATAATACAAAAATGTCATACACTAACGAAGAGAAACAAGATATGATAAGTATTTTTTATTCTTCGAACCGAAATTCAACAGTAGCGAGTACAAGATATCTACAATTATATCCAGAACGACAACAGCCTCATCGTACCATTTTTCTAGATCTCGACAGAAATTTGGTCGAGAATGGATCGTTTACTAAGCCGCATAATGGTCAAGACAACAGGAATTTATATGAAAATCGACAAGATATTTTACAAATGGTAAATTAAAAGCGTGTTTTCAAATTTCATGTTAATCTTGTTAGTCATGTTAGTCACTCTTTACTGCCTGGAGATAATTTGAGAAGGCTAGAATATTGTAATTGGTTAATGGGAAGGATAGAAAATGACGAAAATTTTTTAAGCAAAATCATCTTGTCAGATGAAACAAAATTTACAAATTCTGGAATGTTCAACAGAAATACGGAGCACTATTGGGCAGTACAAAATCCCCGACAAAACAGGGCTAGAAGACCACAACATCGTTTTGGAATAAACGTTTGGATGGGTATTTTGGCAGATCGTCTCTTAGGACCAGTTATGTATAAAGAACATTTAAATGGAGAAAGATATTTAAACATTTTACGTACATACGTATCTGACTATCTTGACGACAATATCCCATTAAATCAATTACAATATTCATGGTGGCAACAAGATGGCGCACAAGCACACAATGCAGCTGTTGTTAGAAATTTCTTAAATCAAGAGTTTGCAAACCGTTGGATTGGAAATAGGGGAGTTGTTGAATGGCCTGCGAGATCACCTGATTTAAGTTCGCTAGATTTTTTTTATGGGGATATGTTAAAAATAATATTTATAAAGTAGATGTGCCACAAAACATTGAAGAATTACGAGACAGACTTCAGAATGCCTTCGATGCAGTTCCTAGAAGAACTATACAAAGGGCAGTACAAAATGCCAGAAGGCGTGCCCAATTGTGCATTACCGAAGATGGCCAGATAATTGAACATTTACTGTAATTGTTTATTATTTACTTTTCTATGTACTTCTATTAATGTTTTTGTTATCTTGTACTCGCTACTGTTGAATTTCGTTTCGAGGAATAAAAAATACTTATCATATCTCGTTTCTCTTCGTTAGTGTATGACATTTTTGTATTATTAATGAACAATAAATGAAATGTTTGACAGATTGAAATTCCAAAAGCTACCTTATTTAATCTTATAATTTATTCTTTCAAATAAAACCTAATGTCAAAAACTTTAGTCAGCATGTGGTACATGGTTGAAATCAGAAAAAAAACTCTTTCTGAAGATGTCTAAATCCAATATGGCGCCTATAAGAAATTAGAGAGTTGATGATGGCCAGAAAGAAACGAAACGTCGTATAAAAATTTAGAGTACACCACTGGATAGAGGTTTAGAAATGGCCACAAGGATGTGTTTTTATTTTTTCTCTACAAGGCCAAATGTCGGTGCTACAGGTAAAAGAAGAAAATGGGGTTTTCGCGTTTTTTTTTTAAATAACGAAGGTCATTTGTCACAGGTATATTTTCTTTACGGATTTATAACAAACACAAAATTTAACAACTTTGCCAAATTTAAACCTATACTCCATCTCCAATAATAAGCGAGATCCCCATGGTAAGGGCCGAAAATGAATCAGCCTGTATAAGGGAAAATAACCGAGGAAGAAGATTATTTACGAAGATATTCTCAACATTGACGAACATATTTTTAACGTTCACACAATTGATAAATTTTGAAGTTAAATTCCGTGGGCAATTTGTTTAAATAATTAAAGAAATAAAAAGTCATTTAATCTCCGCACCAGATTGGGAGAAACAATGTACAAAGGGGAGTTTGAAAGTTACATGTGGAACTCGAACCGAGTAAGTAAAATTTTATACAAGATAAATTTTGGAGTATATAGAGTTAAAGAAATTTGATTGATATTTTAAACTATTAAGTAACTATAAATACACGATGAAAGTGTATGTCAGGCCAGATACTTGAGTCTGACAAAGAACAAGTAGGATTCCCTGAAAATTCTCAAAATATCTGTGCCATTGAGATTTTTAAAGTTTCAAAACTTTCTGAAATAGACGTGGAAAGTAAGAAATGCTTATATGGTGTGAAGACAAGGGTCCTATTCTGTAGTGATACATCTCCCACTTAAATAGACCCTGAATAGCACACTCGACCTGTCAGAATTTATAAGTAGAGATTAGAGATCCACATTTCCAGAGTAATACAGACTGTGAGTACTAATCTCAACATTAAGAGAGCAAATATCCCCTTTTGTGCGAGAAATCCTCAAAAGTCTTTACTTGTGAGATTCATTTGAATCTGAATCAAATCTCCAAAATTATCTGTGTAGAGATAGATAAGAGAATATTTGTATATAAAGTTTCGTTGCTAGATTAAGAATAGGTTAAGAATGAAATATTTTAAGACAATAACAATGAAATGTAAAAATACTAATAGGCAATAGAATATTTTTAAACAAATACTGCTTGTTGTGTTATTTCTTTGTATTTACTTTGGAAGCTAGGCCTAGTTGTGTAGAATCAAAAGATTACCCTAAGATATACACAGAATATACAGAGTCTCAACAAAATTATGCTTGCGTAACTATATACACAGTCATTCCGTTAATTAAATTCATTTTTAAGAGCAAAGTTCATAGCAATATATACTGGAAGCAGTTACTTTGCAAATATAGAGCTTTAACATATTATTTCATAAGACATAATTTGATGTGAAGAGGTGGAAAAATTACTTTTTCTCTGTTGACTAAAGGTTAACTAAAGGTTTCTAAATACAGCATTGGCTTCTAGCTCGACTATTCCAGATGCACAAAAAGCACGGAAATTTTGTATATCCTCTTTGAAAGCCAGGTAAAAAGTTTACCGTTTTGAGATCCCCACAGAAGACCCAGTTATGGTCTGTATATTTTAGTAACTTCACAACCTTCTCAATTTCGTTATATGTTTCTTTTAATTGAACCGAATATCCAATAGGAATTGAACCGAAAACATTTCCATTCTGTAGTAGGACACACTTGAGGCTTCTGTTGGAACTGTCGATAAAAAAACGCCACTCACTTGTGTCATATTGTACAACGCCCATTTTACTTAACCTGGCACATGGTTACAATAAACAAATTCACACTTTTCTTTAAAATATTGCCGAAGATCACTTTTCCTGTTATAAAGATAAAGATAGATAATTATCTTCGTACTTTGTTCGAGTAAGTTCTTTTCATTTAATCTTGAAGCTATCAATTCCGATGATTCCTTTGAAAGGACCAAATCCCTTACTAAATCATTCAATTGCGCTTGGGTAAAACGTTGTTGTCCATCATTAGAAATGATATCTCCGTAGTCACAACCTACATATGAATCTCAATAGCATCTGACATGTCTTCAGCATAAGAGTACTCAAGTGAAGGAACCTTTTCATAAACTGGTACGGGTATTTCATCGGAATGAGGCACTGGTCGAGTCGCGAAGTCGATATTAGGTTATACGATATATATATTCACGTAAGCATTCCTCCATCAATTGACGTAATCGTTCTTGTTCGAGTTCATAGGAGTCCATACCTCAAAGAGTTTTGTTTGTAGTGAAAAAATAAACCATTATAAAAATTATTTACTCACTTTTCGCTAAAGACCAAGTTAAATATTATTACGAAAAAATTATAACACTGTCACTCGCTGCGGACTGGCAGTTCGCAATTAACACTGTGAAGCGTATGACAGCACTTATTGTACTACACCAGCGATGCACATACCGCGGCCCGCGGGCCGCATGCGGCCCACTCTCGATATTTATGTGGCCCGCCAACAAATTTTGAAAATTGTTCGAAAAACTACAAAAGTAGGCAAAAATTCATTCAAATCAATTTTTATTTTATTCTAAATTTTGTAATTATTAGTAAGATGTTATCTTTAAGTACCTACTACTTTCTTGTTCAGGTTTACAACGTAGGACAGGTATGCTCCTCGTCGTTCCAAGCATATTGTTACGAGACTAGAAATCTGTCGAACCAACTAGATTACTCGAAGATTCGAGAAACACGTCGGTATTATCCCTGGACAATGTGGTAGGTTCTCGATGTTAGGTAACTCTTATAAATACAACGCATCGCCCGCTATCGGGGCAGTTAAGTTTTAACTACCAAGCAAACGTTATATTGTTTGAATTGTAATCTGTGAAGAATAAATATTTCGTCGTTCGAACTTGGCATCTACCTACGTAACAATATAATATGAACTTTTATATGGATAAACCAGGCCCCAGTAAACAACATAGTCGTAAGGTTGTCGATGAAAATCGACAGTTTCAAGATATTTGGACCAGAAAAAACTTTTTTATTTCATCGCATAACAAAAGTGTCTGTTTATTATGCAAGAGTAGTGTTTCTATTCCGAAGGAATATAATGTGAAAAGGCATTATGAAACCCAGCATCATACTTTTACCAAATTAACCGGCGAAAATCGAACGCAAAAAATTTCCACTTTACAAAGGGAACTAATAGGCCAGCAACCTATGTTTACAAAACCAATTCAAGATGCTGAAATAGCTACTGAAGTTAGCTTTGAAATATCTCGAATAAAAGCGAAAACTTGGCGGCCTTTTAAAGATGGTGAGTTTGTTAAGCAGTGTTTAGATATCGCCGTAAAAAAAATGTGTCCGAAAGATGCAAAGAGGTTTGAGAAAATTCAATTAAATCCAATGAGTGTTCAAAGAAGACTTACCACATTAGCAGCTAATATAGAAGAGCAATTAGCTACGAAATCCTTAAGTTTTGAGTATTTTTCTATAGCACTCGACGAATCTACAGATATAAGTTCCACTGCTCAACTCTTAATATTTTTACGAGGTGCAACGCAAAATTTTGAAGTGAGTGAAGAACTGATTGGTATGAGTTCTTTGACAAGTTAAACAAAGGGAAGTGACATTCTCAAAGCTCTTCTGGAAAAGTGTTCTATAATAGATTTGGATTTAACGAAATTTTCTGGAATTACGACTGACGGAGCACCTTCAATGGTTGGAAGTAAATCTGGGATAATAACTATGTCAAAAGAGTATTTACAAACTAAAAACATAGATACCAAGGAATTAAGGCAGTTTCATTGCATTATACATCAAGAGGCCCTCTGTTAAAAATTATTGGGATTTGAAAATGTGATGAAAGTTGTTGTACCTACTGTAAACTTTATAAAATCGCGAGGTCTCAATCACCGACAATTCACACAATTTCTCGAGGATATTGAAAGCGAATATGGTGATCTCCTGTTTTACACTGAAGTAAGGTGGCTAAGTCGTAGGTTGTCACTAGAGCGGTTCCTTAACTTGATTGAAGAAATCAAAATATTTCTAGCGGAAAACGAAAAAGACGTCTCCGAACTCGACAACCCTGATTGGCTGTGTGACAGCGTTTCTTGTAGACATCACAAATCATTGAATGTCTTAAATACGCGACTCCAAGGCAAAGATCAATTGATTTCGCAGTTGTACTCTCACGTTTCGTCTTTTCAATGCAAGTTGAGTCTTTTCAGGACACAAATCAATTGAGATAATTACAGCCATTTTCCGACCCACAAAAGAATTATGGAGAAATTCAATAAAACTGATGTCAATTTCGCTTATGTTGAAAAAATTGATATTTTAATACAAGCTTTTCATGATCGCTTTCTAGACTTCAAAATCCTTTCAACATTTCACCCGACAATACACCGGAATCAATACAGCCGAAATTGATAAACATGCAAAATTATGATAATTTACGAAACAAGTTTAATGAAGGTAATTTACTCAACTTTTACCGTTGCGTTGACAAAACTGTTTATAAAGAGTTGCGAATAAATGTATTGAAATGCGCGAGCTTATTTGGATCGACGTATATTTGTGAGCAAACGTTTTCAGTGATGAAACTTAACAAAACAAAAAATCGAAACCGTCTGGCAAATGAAAATCTGGAAGCAATTTTACGTGTGGCGACAAGTAATGTGGAGTCAAACATAAGCAAAATTATTAGGTCAATGCAATGTCATGCATTAAAATAATAAAACATGAAATATTACATTGTGATGATTAGATTACATTACGATTACATAATTACAACAAACATTTTTGAATGTTATTTTATTTTTATCATTTGTAGTAATTCATACTATTTAAAAATAAAAATATTTGTGTTAATAAGAATAAGTATTCTTTGTAGTGGCCCGTCCTTGGCTTATAATTTTCCCGAGTGGCCCCTGATCCCTATAAGTCTGTAAATCCCTGCTTTACACATTTTATGTGGAGGCCGTAACATGTAAGTTTTACATCAAAATAAGTCAAATACATTTTCATAACCAAAGCAGTAATAGTTACCTCTTGAATGGGAACGGTGAAGTTGACACAAATATAGCAGAACGAATCGCCACTATTTACACATCTTAAAGTAGTTAGACATGATGTAGTTTCTGCCCTAACAACTAACATGTAACTAACATTTTATTACCAACAATTGTTTACTTTTAAATAGTCCTAAGTGATCAATACTTTCTCACAAAGTCTCATTAAACCCTAATATGCTCAGTTAAGAACAGGATTAGCTAAATAGACTAAATAATTAGATAAATGTATTTAGAATGTCTTTCAATTCTTTGAACAATTAACAATTAGCTTCATTTACTTAACGATTTTAAAGAATTTTAAAATCAGCAAACAAGAAGTGCCGTATAAAAAAACTTGATGTGATAGCGACAAATGGGTTTCATATTTGGCATTAGCGTACCAATATTAATTATAAACAAGTGTCAGAACATAGTCAGCAGAAAATAAAAATTTCGATTGTTGACCAGCGTAATCATACAAATAGTACATAAAGAATGTAACATTCACAAGTAATTACGACGATTATAAAAATCAAAATTAACTACATTTACTTCTCTGACAGACAAGACAAAAAGCAAAGTAATATAAATGGCATTAGCAAACTAAGCTTCTAAATATATTCTCTACATTTGCATAAAGTATGGATTAAACATTTAAATGTTTCTAAATGGAATGGTTGTTTCTATAAAAATGGGTATCGAGCACGCATTGCTCAAATTAATTAAAACTGAAAACTTTCCGGACATCAGAGAAGCCATAAAATCGTCATTCTTTTATCACGCGACATAATTTATAACACTAGTTATCTATAGCACTAGATTAAGTTTTTAATTTAGTAACTGGAACTTTAAAAAAGTGGCAACGTTATTAAAAGATATTAGTTAAAAGTTTATATACACGTAGGATATAAAATGTAAACAATTTTTCCGGAATATCCAACCGATGTTCAAGTTTCTTAATTGCGCCAACCATAAAGTCAAGTCATAAATTTATCATATCGTTTAATCAGTGGGTAAATATTTTTCCCTTGATCAGATATTTAATGTTCTATTTATTCTATTCCTAACTTCCATTGTGCGCAACAATAAAATATAATAGCTTTTGATTAAGACATAACGTTCAAAGAGTACACTTTATTATTGTGATTATATTTAGTTGGCCGCCTTACAAGAATCGATGGTCACGTCGAAACATTAAATTTTCTGTCTTGTTTGTATTATCTAACCCCGACATACTAGAAAAAAATTAGTAATACCGGGTGTTATACAAAGGTGTCGCATATTTTACATAATTATAGTACTGGTAGAAATAAACAAAATAGTTTTAGTCAGCATGGGTCCGAAACTTAACTGTTTCTGACATACGAGGGCTGATTGACCTATTCGCGTGATCGCCTGGAGTAGGCCGTGAAATAAATAAAATCCACAACAAATTTTGACAACTGGTGCCTCGTCAGTTTACTATTTCGTAGGCATTTTTTTAAATAAAACCCTGCTAGTAATTAAGGGTAAATGAATAATTTTGAACACAGTGCAGTGATTAAGTCTCTTTTAAAGAGAGGCATGTCCTTTATCGAAATCCATGATGATATGGGTAAGGGTTGTCCTTCTTAGCTATAAGTCCAGAAATGGTGGATATAGTCCATGATTTGTTGCTAAGTGACCGCAGATTGAAAGCGTTAGAAATAGCAGAAGGCTGTGAGCATTTCAAAGGAACGGGTGTTTATATTGTAATGTAAAGGTCTTTCCGGGTTCTTAAATAAAACAAACGGTAATTTAGACACACACTATATTAACAATAAAAACTAAATAACAATTTAACAACTAATAACTAGAGCAGACCAATTTCCGTGCGCGCCATGTGCGCCGATGTGAGGATGATTGTATTGCATCAGAACTAATAAAAAGCATTCAGTATGTGTTTGGTACTTGCTTAGACTGCATGTAAATGTAAGCATACGTAATAAAATGTCGTCGACACATAAATCGAGAAAACGACCGTTGTCAGACGAAGTGAATAAGTTTATTATGGATTTCCCGGACTTAATATACGATGGTTCAAAAATTAAATGTTTGGTGTGCAATACATATCTAATGTTTTGGTCAAAAACACATTGTAAAGAACACGTAAGCAGTTCGAAGCACAATAATAACAAAATCAATCGACAACAGTTTATACATGAACTATGTGTAACTATGATTGTGTGTACACTGCCGTTTACCTTGTTAAGTAATGATTCATTTATTTCATTTTGGAATAAATACGCGAATCAATCATTACCGAGAACGACAACGTTACGAAAGAATATACCATTGGTGCGTAAACAGGTTGAAAATAAAATCAAGGCCGAACTGAAAAATAAAAAACTGTGGTTATGTGTAGACGAAACAACTGACAGCAAAAAACAATGTGTAGTTAATATGATGGCGCGTAAATGGAACCACATCAACCAACGTCTTCAATTTTATTTGCATCCAGACGACTAGAACAATGTAATGCCGAAAAAATTTCAGCGGTGCTATTAGATACTTTAGAAAAATTTAAACTTTCGAAAGACCAAGTATTAATGTTTATGACAGATGGTGCCGCAACCATGTGTTCTGTAGGCCGGTCTTTTAGAAAATATTGTCCTAACTTGTTACATATTACTTGGAAACTCCATGCTCTACACCTTGTGGCAGAACAGGTTCGTAGATGTTATCCAGAGGTAGATGCTTTAATATCGAGTACAACGGCTATATTCCTGAAATCTCCAAAACGTATTCGGAAATTTCACGAATTGTGTCCTCATACCCCTGAGTCACCCCAGCCGATTCTGACACGTTGGGGTACATGGTTACGGGCGGGATTTTACTATCATGAACATTTTGAAAAAATTAAGGACGTGGTTTTATCATTCGATTCGAAAGAAAGTGCAGCTATCAATACAAGCCAGAAAAAATTTCAAGATGCCCAGATTAAAATGGATTTACAAAGTATTCGTGATAATTACTTGGGACTAGAAGAAGCAATAACAAAATTAGAAAATTCGTCGCTGTCGTTAGAGGAAACACTGAAAATCGTTAAATATGTTCACGGACAACTGTGTGCTGTAGAAGACGCAAAAAGTGAAAGTGTTCTAATTAAATTTGAAAGTGTTTTAGACAGAAATGCAGATTTTGACACTTTAACACGTATTTGTGAGGGCACGTCTAAGTTGCTTAAAAAAGTATTTTGATTATGCGAATATAACATCACTAGATGTAGAACGCTCGTTTTCCGAATATAAACATATTTTTTCCTCCCGGCGCGGACATGTTTTTCAGAAATAACCTTAGAAACGCACCTGATATTGAAAATATACAATCGAGTTTCTCCAGTTTGTCAATCCTTGGAAGACGCTTAAAACGGTAAGTGTTTTTTTAAATCCTCTGTCGTGCACACAATCACTGATTTCATACATTTTCCATTTTATTTATAGGTACATACAACGCTGCTATAATATGTACTATTCTTATTTTTCCTGTGTTTATGTATATTTCTTTAATAGCAGAAAGCCAAATGTATATTTAATTATTTCTGATAGAATAATTGTCTCTACTTCTATACTTATATCGGTAACAAGCTCATGTTGCGTCCCTATTCTATCGCATATTCTAATATATTACGAATTACACTCCCATACCGGCACTCATGGCGCGCACGGAAATTGGTATGCTCTACTAATAACTAACAATAAGAACGTTTAGGGATTTATATTTATATATAAGATGTCTTGACGATGATTTGGTGTGGAATCGCTTAAATCATTCTTGAGTGCTATTTATATTCACTGGAAAATTCTTGCATGTTCGATCTTCTCGATCTTTCTGTATAGACATTTTTCTAGACGGTGCCGGGCCGAGTAATACCTGACTTATCGTCCGATGACTCATCGCATTGCCCCCTTCTTAAAAATGAAGTTTCGTCCCGAAACATGTCATGCTTTGGTTCCCTCAAACGGTGGCGAAATCCACAGATAGGACATTTGTTACATTGCGACGTCATATCGAAATAACAGTCCACGGTCTTATCTTGCCTGGGTGTAAAGGAATATTCAAGCACTGCATACCAGAATTTCCATAACAGTATGTTGGAATATTACTTCTAACACGCTTCTTACAATTCTCCTGTCCAGGCGGTTCAATCCACAACCCAATTTTGGATCGGTAATTTCAAAATCTCTTGTTGTAACATTTGTTCACGTAAGTGGACCAGGGCCTCTCATAAGGCACGATAGGTTGGCTTCAGGCTCAACAGTTCTTACGTGGCCTAATAAAATATGGACTGGTCTTAATTTATTATTTGGACACTCTTCCCAATTGCTGGTCCCTACTGCATTTATACAATTAACAATTAACAATTCAGTTAATTGTTAGTGAATTAACAATTAACAATTCAGTTAATTGCTAATGAATTAACAATTAACAATTCAGTTAATTGTTAAAGAATTAACAATTAACAATTCAGTTAATTGTTAATGAATTAACAATTAACAATTCAGTTAATTAATGATTCAAATCTAAGTTGTCCGTTAAGAATTCTCATGAATTAATTAACAACATTTCAAACTTGGAAATACCAAACAAATGTGAACGTATTTTCATAAATATTCAAACTTGTATTACAAATATTCAGTTTTGCATCTACCTGATGAAGCCGCTGTATGGCGAAACATTACTGTAGTGGATTTACTAATATAAAATTTTTTTGAAACTGGAAATTTAATACTTATTTCTTATCGTTATAATCAATCTTCTTCGTCAATCAACGACTAATCTCAACATAAATCTGTTTGTTTTTTTGTTAATAAATTAGTAGCACGCTTAAATATGTACGAGTACATATTTTTCATTTTCATAGCTACCAATACATCACTCATTGGGTATTCTCCCCCAACGCGAATTCTGGATAATCCACAAATGAAAGTAATTTTTCAGTCCGGTATATTTAATCAACAAATTGAAAATTGGAGAATGTTTGATTTGTTAGAATCGAGCGAACGATCTGCCACCCCCTTCCGGTGACAAAAAAGAGTTCTCTTAATCGAAACGAGTTTGTCGAAGTCGTATAAATCGAGGAAATAAGAGGCTTCTTTAATTACAAAATAAAATAACATCTTTGCAGATTAATTGCAGAATTTAATCTGAGATGTTTGATCTTCAGACCACTGTTGTCGATTACCTGAAAGGTTTCCGATTTAGAACCTGAAATTGAAACTCTCGTCATCGGTGACGGTGTGTACAGACGACGCCACCCACCTCAATCCCTTACCGTTCTTCATCTACTCTTTAATTTACTTCAAGCAATTAATTGTCGAATTCATATATATTATCGTTTCTAGATTTCAGGGGGAGTGAAAAGCCTGGTTGACTTAAATTGAATTATACGATGTGTGGCTATAAAATAACTAGACGGATGATGTAAAACTTTTTTTTTATATTTTTTCATATTTAATTGCTTTCGCTTTCAATACACCTAACTTTATCCCTACACCGCGGTGTAGGGATAAAGTTGCGTGTAGAAATTAATGGATTATTATTTATCTATAAAAATACAAGATTAACATGAAATTTGAAAACACGCTTTTAATTTACCATGTGTAAAATATCTTGTCGATTTACATTTAAATTCCTGTTGTCTCGACCATTATGCGGCTTAGTAAACGATCCATTCTCGACCAAATTTCTGTCGAGATCTAGAAAAATGGTGTTGTCGTTCTGGATATAATTGTAGATATCTTGTACTCGATATCTTGTATATCTTGTACTGTTGAATTTCGTTTCGAAGAATAAAAAATACTTATCATATCTCGTTTCTCTTCGTTAGTGTGACATTTTTGTATTATTAATGAACAATAAATGAAATGTTTGACAGATTGAAATTCCAAAGGCTACCTTTTTTTAATCTTATAATTTATTCTTTCAAAAAAAACCTAATGTCAAAAACTATAGTCATCATGTTGTACATGGTCGAAATCAGAAAAAAAAACTCTTTCTGAGGATGTCTAAATCCAATATGGCGCCTATAAGAAATTAGATAGTTGATGATGTCTAGAAAGAAACGAAACGTCGTATAAAAATTTAGAGTACACCACTGGATAGAGGTTTAGAAATGGCCACAAGGATGTGTTTTTATTTTTTCTCTACAAGGCCAAATGTCGGTGCTACAGGTAAAAGAAGAAAATGGGATTTTCGCGTTTTTTTTTAAATAACGAAGGTCATTTGTCACAGGTCTATTTTCTTTACGGATTTATAACAAACACAAAATTTAACAACTTTGCCAAATTTAAATCTATACTCTATCTCCAATAATAAGAGAGATGCCCATGGTGAGGGCCGAAAATGAATCAGCCTGTATATATATATATATATATCAATTTATATATATATATATATATATGAACTTCATGTGTATGAGAATTAATAATTATTAAATCTCATTTTACATGCGATTGTCGCTATAATTTGTTGCATTATAGCGACAATCGCATGTAAAATGAGATTTAATAATTATTAATTCTCATACACATGAAGTT
Source organism: Melolontha melolontha (assembly GCA_935421215.2). NCBI lineage: Eukaryota > Metazoa > Arthropoda > Insecta > Coleoptera > Scarabaeidae > Melolontha > Melolontha melolontha. Next base: position 4,953,905 of record OW285237.1, on the reverse strand, counting down.
CATTACAGTTCGTATATATACACGTAGTATAGAAGTGAATAACATGTCTGTCTTCGGTAAGGTGCACTGATGATCTGTAAAAAACAGTGAAATATCGATATATGCACATTCCGCGCAGATAAGTTTTTCACAAAATTTTTCATATATATATATATATATATATAAATTGATAAATTATTGGAGTTTTTCGGCTTTTATATGAAATATTTACCAATATCGCTCCGGATTGGTCCACTCTAGTTATCAGTAATGACATTTCTTCCCATATTTTGAAAACGCTCCATTAGTTTTAGAACAACATACTTCGAAAGTGGTTAGAAAGCCGTTCAGCAGATATTTTGAATTGGTGCCGGCAGCCAGCCAAAATTTAATATATTGGGTAATATACATCAAGTTTTAGTCGGGAATAGCTGTTCGTCTATCGTAATGTTTGGTCTTGAAATGTAACAAGCTTTACAATTGGCAATAAATATCTCGCATATTTCGGATGCCAAAGAAAATTTATCATTGTCTAAACATTGCTTTCGTGTACATCGTATGTCAAATCTTAGATATTTCACGTTCTCAGAAATGAAGGTCCCCATTCTGCAGACCATAAACTGTGAAGATCTAATGTTGATACACGTAACGAAGACATGGAATGTATATCAAATTAGTTTGCTGCTTTAGAGCCCAGTAATCTGGTCGAAACCTCGGAAACTGAACTTCCAAAGTTTGTTCAAAGTCTGGTTGAAAATTACGATACGATTGTCTAAGAAGATTTTTATAAGCCTTTAAAGTTACAAAAAAAGAGTGTTGGTTGGACTTCCTTAAGATTCTTAGTGTTTGTGGTTGAATATGAACTTTTGGACTCTGTTCCCAATCTCACTTTAGCATTAAGATTTTTCTTAGCTTTATGTGTTTCGTCCACATATTGGATAACCATGAATGAATTCACCATTTGAACTGCTTACCTCAAAAATCTCCTCTTTCATTCTGTGTTCAAGTTTCAAATCACTTATTTTCTCTCTTGCGCGGATGAGACTTTTTCGAACAATTTCGGACAATTTCGGTTACACCTTCTCGCTTCTCTGTACATATGAAAGCTTAAACGATGCAGTCTCAACCGTGCAGGAGCCCACGTTTCACGTCATACAGAGCCGCCACTGAGTTAAGCGATTCGACCCAAACTTGGAGATGACAATAAAATGTCACAGAAATTTGAAGTAAGAAAATTGTCACGATAGCATATTGCTTTCATAGCTCAGTGGATAACATAAAAACTTCCCTCGCATTTACCAAAAACATCCCATGTAGCTGAATAAAAATACTTTTTGCAGACCTGTGTTAATCTAAAATTCAATAAAGTGCATAAATTTATATATTCAAAATTCAATATTTTAAAAATGGTTTATCTAATTTAATATTAGCAACGTGAATATTTAATTAGACTCTATTATGTAACTTAATTGAACATATTTGTATAATACCCGTACCATCCTTATATAATATGAATAATAATCAATTTACATAGGTAATAGGTGTATCGTTAACAGAATAGTTAATCTATAGTTGTTACACCCTCAGTGTATCAATAGTTCGATTGTGCGGACCCAATACACATAATGGAGAACAATAGAAACACACATGCAATTGTATGCATTGTTGTTTGCGCCATCTATCCACAACAATGTGGAGAAATGACAGTCTGCAACAGGATGACAACTACTACCAGGAAATCACGACGTCATAGCGATGTCACACTATTAGAAATAATTATCTCGATTAATGTTGCTTGTTATAATTACAACGGTATTGTTAGATTAATTAAAATTATGTGCTCTATCAAGGAAAATACCATATTCGGGTAATATCAAATTTCGTTCATAATGTTTATTTGATAGAAAGTTTAATTTACTGTACAATAAGTTTTTAAAATAATTAAAAGTGCATTATACGTGGGTGATTCGACGGAAGAGTGAGGTATGTGAGGTACCGATAAAATATTTATTTTAGATGAAAAAATATATTTTATTTTTCTACATAACTCCTATCCAATACTACACAACCAAAATCCTATTCTAATAGATTACACAGACCTGCATTTTTCAACTCTTTGAATGTTGATATAAAAATTCTAACTGATTTCTAGTAATTGGGTAGCGCTGATTTCAAATCTGCTCTTATTTTTTTTGTATCACGTAAGGTTATTTTTCAAACCAGTAAAATCAAAAAATACAGAAAAAACACGATTTATTTCATTTATAAGCTAGAAATAGTTATTTATTCTTTATGCTTCTTAAAAAAACGTTTTCGTTTTTCAGAAAAGCTTCGTTTGGTTGTTTTTCTGTGATATTCAGCTAAAGGAAGATCTAAAGGTAGTTCCTGGTGCAAGCAAATTTTTTTGTTTCAACCTAGACCCCAGTACTTCAGAAAGATCTTTTGAAAGTCCCAAATCTCTTACTAAATCATTCAGTTCGGCTTGTGAAAATAGCTGAGGTTGGTTTTGACTTGAGGTTGATGGTTCAAAATCACTATCCATCTGTACGGAGCCGGAAGTTGAAGACTTTTCAATATCTTCTTGTAGTACTTTGGGGGGTATAGGTATAGGTACATGATCACTGTGAGGAACTGGTCTGATAGCTGATTTAATATTGTTTGGGTACAAAATATGTTTCAAAGTTTTTCTATTATGCCCGTTAATATCACAAAGACAAAAGTAGCAATCTTCATGATGATTTTGCTGTTCTCTCCAAACCATTGGTATTCCAAAATGAAGGCTTTTTCTATTCCCTTTGATCCAATGTCTTAAACCTTCTTCCCATACCTTACAAACTACGTGCGGTGCCCAATCTTTATCTTGATCTCCTAATTTGATTTTGAAATAAGCATAATATGCATTTTTCACAAATTCACCAATTGGTCTCTTAAACTTTTTCAAGGCGAAATATCCACAAATATAATAGAAATCATCTGGTTTGTTTTTGCAACACCGGCTAGACATATTTTTAAGCAATGTTTATTTATCAAATACCACGCACAACACTAAAGACAAATTAATTTTACTTGTTTACTGATCGACTCTCAGAGCTATAATGAAGTAAATGACATTAAAATATACATTTTGTTTGGAGTGATAAACTTGAAATCCTTCTTCGCAGTACTAATAAAGTGAAAGCATAATAAATAGGATTTAGCAGGTAAAAATTCCCGGAAATCTTGTCCAAAATTAATACATGTAATAAAAGATTTACATCAGGTAATGAGAGCCAATTTAACAAATTTCTTTAAAACCACAACAGAAAATCATTTTTGGGTTAATACCTAGAATTTGAAGTAGTACATTCATTTTAAAATGTATTAAAACGCCTATTATAAGATTTTTTTTATATTTTTTTCTTTTTCTTTTGTGCAAAAAAAATCTGTGGGTGGTAGAGACCAACTGTATTTTAATTAGTTATTGCTATATAAAAACTGAGCTTAACAAACAAAAATCACGTCATCACAAATTTTATGCAGGCCTGTGTTATTTACTGTAAAAATAGAACAATATTATTCAGAACTAAATGAAACTAGAGTTGGCGTTCCACAGGGAAGTGTCCTTGGGCCAATCTTCTATTTACTTTATACAAAATGCAACTATAGCTGCGTTTGTGGATAATACGACAATGCTAGTAGTAGGCACTGACATAAGAAGAAATAAATAAACTGCATTAAACGCGTGATATGATCTGCTGGAGTAAGAATTGGAAAATAGAATTCATGTCAATTTTATTAACAGAACCATAAAACATACGAAAACCATCATAATAATTGGTAATATTGTCTCCTACGAGAAGACAGCCGATGTTAAATTAAAAAGGAAATTCCCAAGTTCCAATATATAATCAAATGTTGGTTTATAATCAAGTCTTGAAGCCTGTCTGACTAGGATTGTTCCGAAACTGCATGGCCTAACACAGAGATGGCGCGAATTCACATTGCCATTTTGTAATCGTACATGATCCATTACTTCGAGCTCCAAAATATTCAACAGAACCACATCTGATTTCACAGGCTGAACTAAAGGATTTAGTTTTAGATTTAGAACTAGCAAAATCTCATTAGAACTTCTAGCATCCAGATTAAATGGATGGAATATCCTTGAAAGTGGAAACTTATTTGAGGCATTAGGACAGAAACTTGAACCAAACAATTGGCGCCGATTCATTGATTCTTCTAAACATACCTTCAAAGCAATTTTGCTTTTAAACTAAGCAATACATAACCATTGACGTAGATAGTTCATATACATCTGGAATAATGATTGGGAGTGGTAAAATCTGTGAAGACCTAAAAGTGATTCTTTTTGGACTGCAGCAGGGTTACACAAAATATTGTTGTTATCTATGTGAATGGGACTGCCGTACAAGAAATCGTTATTGTATGCAGAAGAAATGACTAGTACGTCAAGCACCTAATTCCGGGCCTAAAAATATTACTAACCAACTACTGGTTGATCCTAGAAGCGTATTTCTACCACCTCTGCATATTGAATTGGGCTTAATGGAAAAGTTTGTTCGAAATGGAAGATGATTCTTGTATCTGAAACAGAAATTTTCGAGAGTTAATGAGGTAAAAATTAAAAAGGGCATATTTGTGAGGCAGAACAAATACCAAAAGTAATGAAAGATGACAAATTTGACAATATGCTGAATGAAATTAATCTAAGAGCATGGGCAGCTTTTAAAACTGTTGTGATTTTCTTGGAAATGTCAAAGCTGAAAATAATAAATGACCATGCAGCTGAATTTCTTAGTGCCTACAGGGAAATGATATGTAATTTGTGTTTAAAAATTTTAACTTTCTGGATGTTAATCATGACTTCTTTCCGGAAAATTTGTTTGACAAAAGATTACCGAAAGTAGCCCACACTCGATGGAATTACAGCAGTAGGTTAGTACAGTATTTGATTATCAACAACCATTTATTAATTTTTTTAAAAATTTTATGGATAACCAGGAAGAATGGGGCAATTAGATTCGAATTTGCTCTAGAAAATATTTTAATATGTTAGAAATTGAAGCTAATTTTAATTTTTGTTACTTATCCTTTTCGAGATATTTCCATTTTGTGACAACTTATTTGCTGTTTTACAAAATAAAACAAACCACATTAATTTTTATATAAAAAAATTCAGGAATTTAAATCCATCGTTTCTTTTTTTTAGGAAAACAATTTTATCGTATTTGGAGTAAATTTGAGGCTTTAAATATTCAACCACAAAGAAACAATACGCACCGATATTGCCAAAGAACACAGAAGAGATGAAAAATCACGATTCCGCAAGTTGTCCTTTGAAACAATTGACAATATTTCCGGCCGCATAAACACCAAATTTAAGAACTTTTAACACACTTAAATTTCTAGAATGAATTAATTTGCGATAAACCCATAGCTTCTGAAGACACTTTTGAATCGCTCAAACAAAATTATTCACAATATTTTGACTTTGCTGCATTATGTTCCGAACTCACAGTAATTTACAACAACTTAGAAGGGTTAAATTAAACGAGTGCTAGTGACTAATGAAAATCTCTTAAAGACTGAGAACTGGATCGTGCTTGCTCTGAGAAATTCCCCCCACTATCCCTGCCACAATTGCATTAGCAGAAAGTTCCTTTTTCTGTGCTTAAACAAATAATAGTATATTATTTCACGAGCAAGAAAGTTGGCCATTTCCATGAGGATGAAATTTTCAACCATGAAAAAGCCATACCGAAGCTTGCTGCTTAAAGCTGAACAGTAATCCGGGATGCCTCAGAGACAAAATATCGCCGTAAAATCTACGCATCAACATTTTGAAATATGAATATTATGATCATTATCCCTTTGAGGCCGACATTTTTAAAAATGCCAATAAAGTCTTGTTTTTGAAAAATATAGTTTCTAGGCTTTATTTATGGGGGAAAATGCAACAAGACTAATTATCAAAATTTTGATTTTTTTTGTAGGCCGTGGTCTCGGGGTGTAACCACAAGGAAAATGAGGCACAAAATCTCAATAAAACTAATTTATTTTAAAAATTACTTGGTATGAAATTGTGTAAAACAATTTTTGCCTTCGCTTAGACATAAGCCTACTTGGCAGACAAAACAGCTCCAAACGGTTCTGTGGGGTTTCGCACGTGTACTACATAGTGCACATCTTCTTGATTTTCCATGAACTGGAAGATGTGCACATTTGTCATACCTAATTTCGTATGGTACTGTAATTTTAAAATTGTTTGGAGGTTATGCAGCGCTTCGTCTACCTTTCTTTTGTTCATTTTGATCGGCATAAATTAGGCCTATTATAACCGACAACCTAAACAGTTTCAAAGTTTCAACTTTCTCACTGCATCGATTTTTATAAATTGTAAATGCATTTACTAACGCCACATCAATAAAATAAAACATTATGCGATGCCACCATTTCTTGGACTTTCTATCAATGTCATAGCAACTTTTGAGCATATCCATTTTGTCCATATATCCCATACAGCTATTGTAGTCCTTCACTAATATGGGACAAGCTATTTCTTCTCGTGAAACATCTTTATTTTTTCTTGATATTGTTTCAACAACAGACGGATCATGAAAATTACTCAAGAAGAACACTGATTTTCGATCCTTACATTTCAAGAATGTTAATCCGCAAGTTGAAACTCTCCAGTCAGAATCTCCCCTTTGCATGACTTTGTCTTCTTTCAAGTCTTTTGGCATGTCTTTTCTACCTTTTCTAAATGTTCCACAGGCGTAAATCATATCATCGTGCAAGTCTTTTTCTAGTTCGACTTAAGTTGAAAAAGTTATCAAAATATAAATGATGTCTTTTTCCAACTAAACATCGCGTTAGATCTTTTACCACTCGAGCACCTAAATTTTTCTCAACTTCATTGCTGGATTTGCCCACATAAATCTGGAATTGGTGCACACAGCCGCTTTCATCTGCTCTAATCCACACTTTATATCCGCGTTTTATCGGTTTCAACGGCATATATTGGCGAAAACTACTTCTATCTTTAAATTTGATCATAGACTCGTCAATGGCTTGATTTTTTGAGGTTTGATATGAAAGAAGAAATGTATCTGAAAGCTTGTCTAGCAGTGGCCGAACTTTGTAAAGTTTATCGTATTCTACAGTTTGTCGCTGTGGTTGTAGTGCATTATCGTTCAAATGAACGTTCGCCAGTAACCAGTCAAATCTATCTCTTGACATTATCGAAGATACAAAATTATCTCGTAGTTCCAACCTTGACGACCAATAGTCTCGATAGCTTGGCAGGCGTTTGATCCCCATAAAAAGGTTTATAGCAATAAACTTTTTTATTTCGTCAGAATTTGTTCTCTGGAAATTATGATTACCACCGTTCTTCTGTAAAACATAAAGATTTGTCTGGAATGCAATGTGTTCTATCAAAGTGTTTGGAAATAAATGTAGAAAAATATCTGTAGGTGTTTCCACTTCTTCAGGTACACTACACCCACTGTCACTAGTGAAACTACGTCTGGGAATATTCTGTGTATGATGTGGGTCATGAGTCCATATAGTATTTTTCCTTTGGTTTTCTCGTATCAGATCAGCTTGAATGTTGATCAATGGAATTTCGTCTTCGCTATCCCCCATCATCTTCTGCATCTTCTGCAAAACGATAATTTTCACCAGCAATTATGATATCCATTGCATTGATATCAAATGGCTGATCCACGACACCTTCATCTTCATTCTCGCTTTCATCATTGATGTCCGACTCATCTCCAGAAGGGATATCTTCTACCAATGTATACAATTCGTCATGGCCAAGCGCTTCCAATTCTTGAATAGAGTATATAGAGTTTTTAGCTGAAAAAAATATTATTATAAAAAATATGAATATCTTCTTTGTGGTTTTGTGCCGCGACCACCACATTTGTGTATAAAACATAACCTCATCTACTAAGGTAAACAAATATTCTCACTTGCTATAAGTGCAAGGCCTACATTTTTATTAATATTTAACATTTACTTACCAGCCATCTTCATAAATAAGCCCATAATCTATTTTATAAACAATTACTGTCACATCTGCATGCTCCACGTGGTAAAAAATAAGATATAACCGTTGCAATGATGCACTGGTTCAAACGCGAAGGCAGAAGTCGATGGGTGGGAGTATGTTTTAGACTCCACCTACTGTGGCTAGTGTATAACACCACAAGGAAGATAGGAAAAAAACTTAAAAATGTGGTTGTGCTCTGCAACCACTAGGAAGCAAAGGGTTAAAAATATTAAAAACATTTAGAAGACTGAGAACACTGAGAACATTGAGAAAGTTGAGAACATTGAGAGCATTCAGAAAATTGAGAATATTGAGAACATCGAGAGCATCGAGAGCATCGAGAACATTGAGAACATTAAGAACATCGAGAGCATCTAGAACATCGAGAACATTGAGAACATTGAGAAGATTGAGAACATCGAGAACACCGAGAGCATCGAGAACATTGAGAACATTAAGAACATTAAGAACATCGAGAACACCGAGAATGTCGAGAACACCGTTGAGAACTAAGACCATTAAAAACATACCAACATTGATATACATATTTCAGTATAACGCACAACACTTCGTAGCAAACAAAGCGTGTGTGATAGAGTAAATTTATTTTCGTTATCCAACGCCATCTTTAAATATACAATTATTAAAATTATAATTCATACCTGAGAACTAGTTATTTACTGAATTATTAACTGATTATTTATAAATACAATTGAATGTCAATTAAACCAACAATCTTATAACAAAAACAACAAAAACCTGAGGTATACTTTGGCGCAAATATTAAGTAAATCTATACCATATACATCCGTAAGCACCGTCACGATTTTCGCATACATAAAGATGTCATATACATTCATTTGCATGATAAATTTGCACAGAAATCTGAAATGATTATACGATTTCCAAACGGTGAAAGGTGGAAATAAATTGATTCCGCATTTCTGGTGACATATTAATGCACGTATTAAGTTTCGTCTGACGTAGAGGGCGCGTTAACTCAGTGTCCCGTTATTGCACTGAAATTATTAATTTCTTGAGGCCTGTGTGTGTTGCTCGGAACCGCCGGTGTCATAACGCAGAGATCTGTGATGAATTGATATCGCACCTCGAGATTGCGTTGTAGACATTAATGGGTGGATCACATACATATTCGAAATATATGTATATAGATATGTGTGCGTGTGTATATATATGCATGGTGGCGTATTACAAATGATAAAATACGTAGTCGAAAATTGAATATTTTACCATGTTATAAACTTCATTTTCTTGAAGTAAAGTACACCTAAAGTATGTATGAATCTATATAAAACCTAGAATATGTATTCATGTGTATAAGTATATAGTTTTCAGTAAAATACTGACAATAAAATTAACAATATTGGGTATCTTAAATCATGCAGAAATTAAAAGGTCTGAGATTCCAGATGAGGCATGCCATAGTCACTTGTACAGGCTGGCCCAAAATTAACGAAGGGGTTTGAGTTCATTATAACTTCTTATTTAAGACATAATTATTAATTTTTTTAATTAACAAATTATTATAAAAACACACTTGGCTATTTCACAATTTTTTATTAGATCTATGTCTAACATATGTTTCGGCTGTTATGCCATTGTCAAAGAGTATCTTAAAACTAACTTACAATACGTGTCCTTTTAACTTTTATACCTATATTTTGTGCTAGGGTGCTGGTTGGGACATATTTACAATCACGTCTATTATGGGAATTAAATATTATTAAATATTATTATTGTAAATATGTCCCAACCAGCACCCTAGCACAAAATATAGGTATAAAAGTTAAAAGGACACGTATTGTAAGTTAGTTTTAAGATACTCTTTGACAATGGCATAACAGCCGAAACATATGTTAGACATAGATCTAATAAAAAATTGTGAAATAGCCAAGTGTGTTTTTATAATAATTTGTTAATTACAAAATGTTTCACCAAGAAGTGTCTGCTACATCAATTAATGTAATTTTTTTAAATTTTAAATACGGTATATTAATGCAGAATAGTTTTAATTTAATTATGAAAAATTATATCTCGCAAGTGGTGGCCATTTTCTGCTTCGCATATTCGTGCTCTTTCCAAAACATTTTCCATAACCTTTCGCAAAAACTTCAGGTGTTATGTTGTTGATTTCGTCGCGTATATTATTTTTTAATTGCTGTATGGTTCGAGGCTTATTAATATAGACTTTTCCTTTCAAACAACCCCAAAGGAAACAGTCTGAAGCGGTTAAATCCGGTGAACGCGGAGGTCAACTAAAATCGCTTGTACGGGAAATAATTCGTTCAACAAAGATGTCGCGTAAAAGAGCCATTGTGTCCCTCGCAGTGTGCGCTGTGGCTCCGTCCTGTTGGAACCATACTTGCGGATGGTTTTCCACGGCTGGCCTTAAAAAATTTTCCAACATTGTCCGATATCTAACACCAGTGATGGAAACGGCGACACCGTGTTCATTTTCAAAAAAATATGGGCCAATTATCCTTTCCGACGAAACACCGCACCAAACGGTACACTTAAGTGGGTGTAATTCTCGCTGTTGAACTACTCTTGAATTTTATGTAACCCATATCCTGCAGTTTTGCCTATTAACGAACCCATTTAATTGGAAATGGGCTTCGTCGCTCATAATTAAATTATGAATAAAATCATGATTTTCTTCTGCTTTTTGACGAAAATAAATTGCATAATCAAGTCGTTGCTGGTAATCCGTCGGTTTCAATTGTTGGACAAGCTGAATTTTGTATGGAAACATTCTTATTGTATGCAAAATTCTCTGCAGCGACCCTCTTGAGAGGCAAAGTTGTGTCGAACGTCTCCTGGTTGATGTTTCTTCATCTTCCCGAATACTCTCCTGTACCCGTTCAATATTGTCATCCGTGTGCACCGTTCGTCGTCTGCCGGCACCAGAAAGGTTCCTTACTGTCCCTTGTTCTCGAAAATTTGCAACCAGACGGTTTATTGTTGACTCTGAGGGTTCAACCCGCACATTAAAATAACGACAATGCACGCTGAGTCAAAACAATGGATCGTTAATTTGAGAAATAAAGTTCAACGATTTTGGCACGTTGTTAAATTGTGTACTGTTCCATTTTAAATTCCCCAAGTCTTCTTTACAAAATACTGAAAACAAAAAAAAATTATAATAAAAAAGTTATAAGGAATTAAAACCCCTTCGGTCATTTTGGGCCACCCTGTATCAGGCACAAAAGCTTATACCAGGGTTGTCTTTTATATTTTACATATAGAGCTGGAATAAAACACTAGATAAATTTTAAAAGACTTAATTTTTTTCCAAGTATTCTCCGCGAAGATTTAAGCACTTCTGCATTCGTTCGAACCAACTCTGGAAGCAGTTATTCCACTCGTTTGTTGGTACAGTCAAAATTGTGTTTTTGAAGGCATCGACTGCTTCTTTTGACGACTAGAGCCTTTGACCATGCAATCTGTCCTTGATTTTCGGAAAGGTAAAAAAAATCGTTGCGACTTAGGTCGGGACTGTGCGGAGAATGGTGTAACAATTCGATATTTTGTTGCGTTAAAAATTCAATTGTCTTGCAAGCTGTGTGCGAACTTGTATTGACTTGGTGGAGGATGATTCGTCATTCTGGGTGTTTCTCGGAACTCAGCGATGACTTGCGGCAAACAAATAGTTGTATACCAATCGTCACTAACAGTTCTTTGACATTGTTGAGAAATTTCTGCTACATGATCTGCTTTCGAGACAAATGTTGCGACCATCTTTTTGGAGACACTTCAAGAACGGATGCCTTTATGTCGACTTTTCTTAACCTTGGAACACCCAAACGGACGACTGGCGTTTATTTTCTGGCTCCTCTGAGTAAATCCAAGATTCATCACCACTCACGATGTCGTCCACGTTTTTAGAGTTAATTGCGTTGAAGCGGTATGGAGTTTTTTGACACCAATTCACCCAAGCTCTTTTTTGTTCTTCAGTTAACAGATGCGGTATCCAACGGGAAACAATTTTTTTTTCACACAGTTTTTCAGGCAAAATTTTTTGAATTGAGATCTACGAAATCCCCAATGATGCCTCAATTTCGCGATATATCACATGTCGATCTTAGTTGATGAGCTTGGGCACAGCGTCGATGCTTTCCTGAGTGACCGCCGTTTTTGGTATACCTGCTCTGAGGTCATCGCTAAAACTAATCCGTCTACGTTTAAATTCTCCATACCAACGAGAAATTGTTGACTGATGTGGTATTTCATTACCGAAAACAGAAACCAAATTGGCGAGGAATTCGTGTTGAGATAATTGTCCTCGAAAATTATAAAAAATTATTGCGTGAAAATTTTCACGGTTTACTTCCATTTTTCGAGTAACTTGTCAACTTTGACAGTTCGTTGTAGCTACAACACTATACGCATCGCACTGAAACTTTAAATTTAGGCTAACTGGAGGATGGGGGTAAATTTTTTGTATTGACATTTGATTAATAGCGCCCTCTATGTCCCAGTACACAAAACATAAAAGACATTCCTCTTAGATCACATGTTACTAACATATGGGCACTGCTTTTTGCTGCTTTTAGGATACATTATTTCACGACGTTGTCGGAGTGTTACATGTCACAACTGTTATTATTTGTGTTGCTTTTTTCATGTTGTTTTTTGGTCAATTAGATTTATGAACCATATCCTAAAAAGCATTCAATGGAAATATACAATTTTAGTTGTATACGGCTCCAACAAAAAAAAGGGGCGAAAGGTATATTAATGTCTTCATACAAAAAATCGTGGTCCAATGTACACGTAGTAACGAGAAAATGATTTTTTCTGATTCAAGTCTGTAATTCATCAGCAATTCTCTTTACCGGTTAAGTATATTGTTCTATCGGTATTTATCAGTATCACACACAAATTTAAAGAAAACAAAAATTATATGTAAATAATTCCATATAAATAATTAAAAATTTTAGGTATTTACCGCTTTGGACACGCCATGGACACGCTACATAAAACTTTTTGTTTTATGACGATTTTTATTTTATTATCAACATAATTATTTTACTTTTAAAAGAAGTTTAACGCTCAAAAATATTTACTCTTAATTAATGCGGTATAGATTTGTTGACATATTCGACGTAAAGGCTATTATTGATATCCACAAAAAAAACATCGCTATATGTGTGACCGATTATGTTTTGATAAGGAAACGACAACATTCACTATCTATGAATAGGAACTTATGCTAAAAGTATCGTCTGGAATTTTATCGATTTCTTTTGCAGGTCAATGAATTTGAATTACAGCCGTATTTCGGTAAATAGCATAAACAAAAATATGGACTGACATTAACTACATTTTGGCAATTTGCTATACCTTATGAGGCGATTTGTTTAAGCTTTACTTACTTCACTAGCTTAACTTATGACGCCTAATAGTAGATGGCAGAAACACGTGTCTTAAGCAGAAGTAAATGCTGGAAAATACGAGGTGTATGTCCATGTGTACAGTTACAGACGTGTACATTGCATATCTGTTTCATTTGTAACAAATGCGTAATATGTGCTTAACGTATTGATATACTTAAACCTTTTTTTGTATACATTTTGGCCATAAAATTTGGAAATTTTTGATTAATTACAAAGAAATTTCTATTCTAATTTTCAGTTGGATTTTTATACGTATTCTTCATATTCGCATAGCTTGGGTGCTATTCAGCGGTAACCCTGTATAAGCAAAATTTAGCAACGCTGTGTGACAAAAATATGATGTATGCTTATGACGTGCCTCATCTGGAGTCGTAAATGGACTATAGATGTTATACGTTGACACCCATGGACTGACAGAGAAAATAAAGAAGAAAATTTTATAATTGTTAGTTTTCAAGTTTGATGTAAAGATAAATACATTATATCGGCTCATGATACTGATGGTTCTTGGACTGATTAATTTGCTTTACTGTTCGTGCATCCAGTATAATGAGTTTTTAAAATTAAAATAAAACACTAAACGCTTGCTCAAGTGACATTTCGGAGTGTTTATTTTGCTCCTTCATCAGATACTAAGTTAAAATGAATTCTGTTTCGAACAGACACTTTAGCAAAATGGACACATTAAAATTTTAATTTCAAACACAAAATTCCTTGTTAATTTAACTATTTTACTGTTATTGCTACGTATTTCAGACATCGAAATGTGTCTATTTTGGTAATGTCTTTGTTTGAAAACTGGAACAGAAATTCTTGAAATTTTCAAAGCGACCTACAAGGATATTACTATTGTGAAAATTCCAGTGCTTGAGTGGCTTTCCAGTTTCAAAAGAGGTGAAATGTTAATTGATGGCAAACTCCCTCTGGTCGTCCTTCTACGGTCCGAATCGATAAAAATGTTGAAGAAACTGGAAGAGACTTGGATTTCAGTTTACTTTAACGGAAGATTTGAGGATGTAAAGGATGACTGCCAAAGTCGTGCCTCGGCTACTGACTGCTGAATAGAAATAAGGTCATGTCGAAGAATGCTGTGCTTTGAAAGAAGAGTTCCGAAATAATCCAAACCTTTTCCAAGGTCATCACCGCGACAAATCATGGTGCCATGGTCGCGACATTGAAACCAAGTAACGATCAAGTCATTGGAAGACTTCAAGTTCGCCTCGCCCCCAAAAAGCTCGTTAAGTGAAATCAAACGTCAAAATAATGTTGATTTGTTTTTTCGATTTAGGGAGGGCGTCCATTTAGTGTTTGTTCCACAGGGTCAGACAATTAACCAGGATTTCTACCTGGAAGTTTTAACAAGATCGCGCAACGGTTTGTAGCGGAAGAAATTTGTGGCTGTCCGGCGATGGTTTTTTGACCACGATAACACTTCTGCTCACACAGTCTTGTCTGTGCGTCAATTTTCGACAAAAAATTGGCATGACACCGGTTCCCTATTATTCACTCAACCTCGCCACTTATGATTTTTTTATTTCCCCAAATGAAAAGAGGCATGGAAGGAAAGTGTTTTGAGGATATTGCTAAGGTGATGAGAAAAGCTGTGGGGCATCACAGAACATGAATTAAAAAAATGTTTTGAGCAATGGAACAAAAGATTGAACCAGTGAATAAGGGCCAGTGGAGAGTACTTTGAAGGCGATTGAAGGTTCCTTGCTTAAAAATTAAATTAAGTAATAAAATAAAAGAAGCTCGATTTCTTTTGGATATCCCCGCGTAAATAAGAGCTTTAACTCCCCTTTGTCTTTTTTAGAAGTTTTGCGTCAGCCTCAAGCTGAAATTTATGTGCAAATACAAAGTGTAAATAAACATAGACAAGTGAACACTCACAAAAGAGCGAACATTTTCTCAAGGATAAAATCGAAACTATAATAATATAGAACTGGCAACACTGCAATATGTAAAATTATATTTTTTGTTATATTTATTAAAGCTATTCAATTTCCAATACATTAAATACCAAAAACATTTTTACATGTAGAATAATATATGAGTCAAAAAAAGTTTTTCAACTAGGACTACCTATGAACGGGAAAGATAACTACAGCGATCGTGTCGGAGTATAAGTGATACTGAGTTTGTAAAATGTCATCTGCCACACATTAATTAAATTGACAATCTGCGAATATCTTCAATTATTCTTACAAATTTATCATTATACATAGCTTATGTAAGGAGATATGTGGTTGAGATTTATGTAAGAAATGGTAGAAAAATCGATGGTGAATGGACTTATTCTAAGAGAGATTTGTTAAACGAATTTGTAAATGTTGTTGTCCCATATGACCATTTCTGTGTTTCCATTCGTCGTTTTGTGAATTTATCCAGAGAAGCAAGGAGTGCGAATCGTAAAATGTTAAGTGGTAGATCTAAATTACTGTCGAAGCGATAAACAAGTAATCGAAGAATGTATACAAACTTCTTCACGACAATTACAGCAAGAATTAAATCTTTCTTACGTTACCTGTTGACGTATTCTTAAAAATTATCTACCTATGCAACCTTACCGTATACAAGTAGCACATGAGGTAGTTCTTATTGACAAGCCACGAAGACAAGAATTTTGCCAACGATTTCTTGAACAATTCAATAACAACGTTAAAGCATTGTCACAAGTTATGTTTACAGAGAAATCATGGTTCCACATCTCTGGGTATGCCAACTCTGAAAATATGAGAATGTGGAGTCCAGATAATCCACACTTTTTATAGATATTCCATTACATTGCAATGAAAGATCTAATTTTTTGCCAATGCATTGGCAAAAAATTAGAGTTTGGGCAGCTATTATCCAGAAAAGGATTATTGGACCTATATTTTTTGAAGGCATGTTAAAAGTAGTTTTGAAAAACATTTGATTCAATTTCTAAAACATTATGTTGGCACGATAATGTAATTTTTTAACTTTTTAGGAACAATAAATGTTGAACAGTATCAGTATGAAATTTGAGCTTCCTTTGTTAGTATGTTACACGATGATGAGCTACAGGAAAACTACTTTCAGCAGTTCGTGCACATACTACCAATAGAAACATTGCTTTCACGCAGGAATTTTTTGACATTACATAATTAGTCTGAATATAGATACTATCTGTCCACAACGATCCTGTGAATTAACACCATGTGATTTACTTTATGGACACATTTAAAGAATTCAATTTTTGAAACACACGTTGTTGACTTTGACGATGCATAACAAAGGATCACTAACAAGATTGAAGAAATCAATAATACACCAGAAACTTTACAAAACGTTCTTAGTTAGCTTAGAAAAAAAATTACTTTTTGCAGAGATGTAGGTGGTGGCTATATAACATATCCTATTTAATATAATTTTTCCTTTTATTTTGTCATTCTATATTTTTTTTGTTCAACATCAACTAAATCATATTTAGCTTTAAAAATGTTTATTATTTATTTTGTTATGAGAAATATTACATCTGGTCATAGTGCTGATATTATAATTAAACTGAAAGATATATTTTTAAAATAGATTATTTAGACTAGACCAGCGATGCACATACAGCGGCCCACTGTCGATATTTATGCGGCCCGCCAACGAATTTTAAAAATTGTTCGAAAAACTACAAAAGTAGGTAAAAATCTATTCAAATCAATATTTCTTAACGTTTTATTTTATTTTAACTTTTGTAATTGTTAGTAAGATATGTATCTTTAAGTACCTACTACTTTCTTGTTCAGGTTTACTACGTAGGACAGGTATGCTCCTCGTCGTTCCAAGCATATTGTTACCAGACTAGAAATCTGTTAAACCAACTAGATTACTCGAAGATTCGCGAAACACGTCGGTATTAGCCCCGAACAATGTGGTTGGTTCTCGATGTTGGTAACTCGTATAAATACAACGCATCGCCCGCTATCGGGGCAGTTAAGTTTTAACTACGAATAAGCGAACGTTATATTGTTTGAATTATAATCTGTGAAGAATAAATATTTCGTCGTTCGAAATTGGCATCTACCTACGTAACAATATAATATCAATTTTAATATGGATAAACCAGGCCCCGGTAAAAAAACGTAGTCGTAAGGTTGAAGATGAAAATCGACAGTTTCAAGATATTTGGACCGAAAAATATTTTTTTATTTCATCACATAACAAAAGTGTCTGTTTAATATGCAAGAGAAGTGTTTCTATTCCGAAGGAATATAATGTGAAAAGGCATTATGAAACCCAGCATCATACTTTTACCAAATTAACCGGCGAAAATCGAACGCAAAAAAATTTCACTTTACAAAGGGAGGCCAGTAAACTATGTTTACAAAACCAATTCAAGATGCTGAGACAGTTACTGTAAGGAAGTTAGCTTTGAAATATCTCGAATAATAGCGAAAACTTGTCGGCCTTTTAAAGATGGTGAGTTTGTTAAGCAGTGTTTAGATATCGCCGCAAAAAATGTGTCCGAAAGATGCAAAGAGGTTTGAGAAAATTCAGCTAAATCGGATGACTGTTCGAAGAAGACTTACCACATTAGAAGCTAATATAGAAGAGCAATTAGCTACGAAATCGAAAAGTTTTGAGTATTTTTCTATAGCACTCGACGAACCTACAGATATAAGTTCCACTGCTCAACTCTTAATATTTTTACGAGGTGTAACGCAAAATTTTTAAGTGAGTGAAGAACTGATTGGTATGAGTTCTTTGACAAGTCAAACCAAGGGGAGTGACATGCTCAAAGCTCTTCTGGAAAAATGTTCTATAATGGATTTGGATTTAACGAAATTATCTGGAATTACGACTGACGGAGCACCTTCAATGATTGGAAGTAAATCTGGGATAATAACTATGTTGAAAGAGTATTTACAAACTAAAAACGTAGATACCAAGGAACTAATGCAGTTTCACTGCATTATACATCAAGAGGCCCTCTGTTCAAAATTATTGGAATTTGAAAATGTGATGAAAGTTGTAGTACCTATTGTAAACTTTATAAAATCACGAGGTCTCAATCACCGACAATTCACACAATTTCTCGAGGATATTGAAAGCGAATATGGTGATCTCCTGTTTTACACTGAAGTAAGCTGGCTAAGCCGTGGGTTGTCACTAGAGCGGTTTCTTAACTTGACTGAAGAAATCAAAATATTTCTGGCGGAAAAGAAAAAGGGCGTCTCTGAACTCGACAACCCTGATTGGCTGTGTGACTTATCGTTTCTTGTAGACATCACAAATCACTTGAATGTCTTAAATACGCGACTCCAAGGCAAAGATCAATTGATTTCGCAGTTATACTCTCATGTTTCGTCCTTTCAATGAAAATTAAGTATTTTCAGGACACAAATCAATTCAGCCAATTACAGCCATTTTCCGAACTACAAAAAAATTATGGAGAAATTCAATAAAACTCATGTCAATTTCGCTTATCTTGAAAAAATTGATATTTTAATACAAGCTTTTCTAGACTTCAAAAAAGTTAAACCTCTATTAGACATTTTCAGCAATCCTTTCAACATTTCACCCGAAAATGCACCGGAATCAATACAACTAGAGTTGATAGACATGCAAAATCATGATAATTTACGAAACAAGTTTAATGAAGGTAATTTACTTTTACCGTTGCGTTGACAAAACCGCTCATAAAGAGTTGCGAATAAATGCATTGAAATGCGCAAGCTTATTTGGATCGACGTATATTTGTGAGCAAACGTTTTCAGTGATGAAACTTAACAAAACAAAAAATCGAAACCGTCTGGCAAATGAAAATCTGCAAGCAATTTTACGTGTGGCGACAAGTAATGTGGAGCCAAACATAAACAAAATTGTTAGGTCAATGCAATGTCATGCATCAAAATAATAAAACATGAAATATTACATTGTAATGATTAGATTACATTACGATTACATAATTACAACAAATATTTTTGAATGTTCTTTTATTTTTATCATTTGTAGTAATTCATACTATTTAAAAATAAAAATATTTGTGTTGATAAGTATTCTTTGTAGTGGCCCGTCCTTGGCTTATAATTTTCCCGAGTGGCCCCTGTTCCCTATAAATCTGTGCATCCCTGGACTAGACTATCATTAAATTAAACAAAGTGACAGATAGGTCTAAGTCGAATTAAATTAAGAGGCAAGTGATTTTATTCATGGCATACTCCGAAAAACTTTTTTGGGCTTACACATTATAATAAACAATAAGTTACATTTAACAAAAATAAATATTTATCTTCACTGCAGAGCATCTTAATTATTAATTAAACAATCGCTTGAAAATAACCTGCCATACTTGTTGGTACCATATCATAGGGATACAATGAAGCACTTCTCAGCAAAGCACGCTGCTGCAATGTTCCAGCCAGAGTTGTATACGAAGGTAAACTTAGTTTATTATCAAAGAAATTACCATAAACAATCTTATTATTGGAGCTATTGTGATAAACTGAAGCGTCATGGTCTTTTTCCAAGTGTAAAGTTGCCGAATCGTTATTCAAAATCATGTTTGGAAGTTTATCTGGTTGATACTGACTGCTTGTGTTCTCAAATTCAGTACTGGAAGATGATAAAATAGCACTATCTTTGAATAATTGATTAAATACACTTTCTCTTGCCATTGACGTGGATGGAATAGTGTTGTTTAGTATTGGAAAACTATCTGAAATATAATAAAGATATTTTATCGAAGTGTGTTAACTATTAGTTATTATTAAAGATTTCTAGGTATAGTGTATCCAGAAATATAACTTTGACTTTTAAGTAAAATTTTAATTCTGTTCATAGCATCATAATTAACGCAACATGCAGCCTAACCCTAACAGAAAGAGAGACATTAGTGTACTAGTGTGGGTCTTAAATTTGTATGTATTAAAAAGTCATTAAGTAGTAGTTTCAAATAATAAAATTATAATGCAGAGTGTACTTGCACATAATAAAATTCCACGAAAATTACTGAAAAGATTAGGGATTATCAAATTAGATATTCAATATCCATATTTTTATAGCCTTAAATTTTATAAAATAGTGGTAATATGTAAGTTTGAATACGGCTATATTTGTGGTTATCTGTATGTCGACTACCTACAACCGAAATTCCAGGTACTTGGGTTGGCTTAAACTATTCGCTGTTTATATTGTCAACGGTATATTTCTGGATACACTAAACAATTCATATTTTAACAATATACACCACTAGAAAAATTAACTATGAAAATCAATATTACCAGGAATTTATAAACTTACTGCAAATGAGAATTAATATCTATTAAATCTCATTTTTACATGCAAATCTCGCCATATGTGAAGCGTTAATTACTACAATACGACAAACTAGGTTTGTACCAGTATGTAGAACACAACACACCGCGACTTCAACCTTCTTGGTTGTTAGGATAATTAAAAATTTGTGAAAAACTCGTCCATCGCCGGAACGTGCAGATGCGTTTCACTCTTATTGGAGCTTGTCAATATACGGTATCCTGGAGACAAATATGACTTTCCACTTCTATACTTTGTGTATATATAGTGAACATTGTGAATTTTGTGAAAATTAATGATTTTTAAATCTTATTTTTACATGCAAATGTCGCATTACGTTATGCGTTAATTAATTAATGCAAAGATGATTTTTGAACCAAAATTAGGAACGACTGCTCTAGAACCCAAGCCACGCACACGATGATTTAAGCAGGTTTAAGCTGATCATCACACTTGTTTTTTTCGGCAATTCTTAATTAACCTAATTACCAGGAAGTTCATTGTCGCGAAAGGGTGTGTTCTGCATACTGGTACAAACTTAGTTTGTCGGATTGTAGTTATGAACGCATCACATAAGTCGACATTTACATGTAAGAATGAGATTTAATATTCATTAATTCTCACTTGCAGTAAGTTCCAAATGTTAACTATATATACAGAAAGTATAGAAATGAAAAGCAATGTCCGTCTTCGAGGAATGCCGTGCATTGAAAAGTTCCAACTAGAACGAAACGCGTCTGTACGTTTCCCGTTGATTGACTTGTTTTTTTTTCAGCAATTCTTAATTAACCTAATTACCAGGAAGTTCGTTGTCGCGAAAGGGTGTGTTCTGCATACTGGTACAAACTTAGTTTGTCGGATTGTAGTTATGAACACATCACATAAGTCGACATTTACATGTAAGAATGAGATTTAATATTCATTAATTCTCACTTGCAGTAAGTTCCAAAAATTATTTTCCACGTAGCCATCTGAGAAAGACTGAACAGTTGACACAGGGACGTTGGTATCTTATTTTTCCACCTCTTCACATCAAATTGGGGTCTTATGAAGTAATATGTTAAAGCTCTAGATTTGCAAGGCAATTGCTTCCAGTACATATGTCAAAAATTTCCACGACTAACTTACGAAAGAATTAAAGCTGGGGTATTTGATGGACCTCAAATTAGAACTTTAATGAGAGATCCAAATTTCATCAACTATATGAACGAAGGTGAGAAAAAAGCCTGGACTTCATTCTCGATGGTCGCGAACAATTGTCTTGGAAACAAAAAAGCCTGCAATTATAAAGACTAGTGCAATAAATGCTTAAAAAATTTCACCGCCTAGGTTGTAACATGAGCATAAAGCTTCATTTCCTTCATAGTCATCTTGATAGGTTTCCCGAAAATTTAGGTGCTGTAAGCGATAAATAAAGCAAGTAATTTCATTAAGATTTAAAAATCATGGAAACGCGGTATCAAGGAATAAAAACAAAAAGGATTATTTTATTTACTTAAATGTAATACTAGTGTTCATAAATAAAAATATTTGCAATCAGTTTAATTAGATGGGATCCTCATATAATGACCGACTACTGTTGGAGTATTCAAAACAGGAACTGAAACCAAACCTGAACCTGAACCCAAACGGGTTCAGGTTCGCTGTTTATAAAGACTTTGAACCCGCACCCGTTAAACCCAAAAATTCAGCAAGGTTTGGGTTCAAAAATATAAAAAAAATAGAGAAATATTTAATAGAAGAATAATAAAAAACATTACATTTCTTGCATGCAAAAAAAAATTAAAAACAAAATCAAAATAAAATAACGACTATTTGTAGCGAACAAGTAACCAGTAACCTTCACACAAACTAGACTAAAATGGGAAATCCCCTTTTTCTGTTTGAGCTATGTACAAACATAATATTTGTGTTAAACAAATCAGTAGGCAAACATTTTCTTGTAACCAATGCAAATAGTAGCGACGCAAACCGTGTATTAGTATATTTTAACTTTCTTAAAGTAAACGTGGATTGTTGGGTACTTAAAAAAGTGAGTGCTCACATTCAAATTTAAAAATTTATATAAATTTTTTGATTTTTCTGACCCAGAGATGTCTACGAAATTTACGAAAAATTTATTTGTTTATGATGCAGGAAAAGATGTATCTATATGCTCAGAATGCAAATATGAAATGAGAGGTAAACATACGGCAAATCTAGGGCGGCATATACAACGGAAGCATCCTGAACTATTCCAGAAAACTCAAAATGAATCGTCAACATCTAAATTGAGTCAGATCGCCTATAAAAGAGCAAGAGCGGAGGAAAATAGCCTTGAACAGTATTTTAATATTATCAAGATAAGAACCTGCAAACAAAGTTTCATTGATTCATGCGTAAAATTAATAACCGTTAATGGCCGTCCTTTCGCAATCTTCGAAGATTCTGGCATGAAAGAAATAATCGATCCGATTATGAATGCACTAAAAGTATCAGTAAATAGTCATAATATAAGTGATCTTGTTAACAACAAAGCAACGGAAATAAAAAACAAAATTAAATTGGAAATATCAAACAAAATTATTTCAATTAAAATTGATTCTGCTTCTCGTCTTGGTAGATGTATTGTAGGGATAAATATTCAATATATTTTTGACGGAAAAATAAAACTACGAACTTTGGACATGCATGAGGCTCAAAATCGTCAGACAGGAGCCCACATAAAAAATCTTATCATCAGCGTTTTTGATTGTCACGACATAAAACTGCAGCAAGTATATTCAATTACATCAGATAACGGAAAAAATATGATCAAAGCTGCTGATTTATTAGAAGACGAGTATGAAAACTTTGACATTTAAGATGAATTTTATGCAGCTGAAGCAAATGCGCTTTCTTATATTGAACTGGAAGGAGCAGAAACATTAGCATATTCACACCCAAATATTATTCATTTCAGATGTGTTGCTCATAGTTTACAGTTGGCACAATATCTAGTCCTCCTTTTAAGAAAATTCTTGATCAATGCAGAGCCATTTGCAAAAAATTGCGAACACCAAATATTTCTTCTTTAGCTAAGAAGCTAAACTTGAAAAAAGCCGTACTAGACTGTCAAACTAGATGGAATTCCAGTTATGACATGGTTCAAGCGTTATTGGAATACAGAAGTTTTTGTTCGGAATTGCTGGATGCTGAATTAACTATGACTGATAGTACTTGGAATATTTGTGAAGAATTCGTAGAAGCTTTTGCACCTGTTAAAAAAATAACGCTGAAACTACAAGAAGAACAGATGAATTTAGGCGATTTTTATAAAATCTGGCTTACTTTTAAATTGGAGCTAACAAAAGATGACAAAACAAAATCATTTTCAAAAGAATTATATTTAAATATTATAAAAAGAGAAAACAACTTTATTAACAATCCACTTTTGATTGCAGCAGTATATCTAGATAGCAGATTTAAGGTCATTCTAAGTCCCGAAGATGTTGAAAATGCTAAAAAACATATTTTGAAAACAATACAAATTTTGAAAAATTTACAAATGGAAAGAGAAAAAGAGAATTTTGTGAGAGAATCAATATCTTTTTCTTCAGAAGATGATGAAGATATGCTCGAACAAGTTCTAAAAAATAAGGAAAGGTTTTATAAATCAAATTCTTCAAATGTAAATGTCACCGCTTCGATTGATAATTTAGTTATAAATGAATTTGATATATATGAAAAATATCCAAGACTGGGAAAAGAAAAAAACATTTTACTATTTTGGGAGCAACATAAAACGGAAACGCCATTATTGTATCAAGCGGCTCAGATTATATTCGCAGTACCTGCTACGCAAGTAAGCGTCGAGAGGGCCTTTTCAGCCTTGAAATTCATTTTATCCCCACAAAGAACAAATTTAAAAGAAGAAAACTTGAAAAATACATTAATTGTAAAATTAAACGAAAATTTCTTTGAAAAATAAATTTTCTACTAATTAAACACATGTAGTTTTTTTAAACTTTGAACCCGAACCCTCAACCGAACCCGAACCTGAACTTTTTATTTTGATTAACCCGAACCCGAACCTGAACCCATTTTTTTCATGGTTTCAGTCCCTGATTCAAAGGCACTGCCAACCCAAAATACACAGCAGAAAGTTGCTACAAACGAAAATTTATTCTCTGATTGTTGTTTTTCCTTTTATAAATAATTTTTGAATAATTATTGTGTAAATACTTGTACTATACTCGTGATTAATATAGTATTGAAATAAATAAATGAATTATTAAATTTTATATTTTCTTTATTTCGTAACAGGTCTTACATAGGTAACTACTTAGCTGGATTGGGGATTCTTCAAAGAGCCATGGTACAGTATACAGTTTAATTTTGACGTGATACGCAAAAACTAATATTATTTTCGGATTCAGCACACCCGAATTGTTAAAAAACAAGTCTCGCTTATAAGTCAGGAAAAATCGTGTTGGCCACTGTAATTTAAGCAGTGTTGCCAACGTTACATTTTAAAGTTCTAACGCTCTAATTGGTAAACCCTTTACTAATTCTTAATTTGCTTTTCTCCGTTTTTTTGTGTGCTCTATTTTTTTAAACACTTTATTAAAAATATTAAAAAAAAAATATTTATAGGTCAAAATTTAATTTAAAAAAAATATCTACCGCAATGTAGCTTTAAATCCTGCATACGTATTTCTACATTTAAGTTGTCATCATCAGTAGTGTAGAAAGTATAATACTAACAATAAGAATAAGACGCCAGTGTTATAGTGATGTGCTATGTTTGTGTAAAGTGTGTGCTAGGGTTCCAAATATAACACTTTTGTATTGCTGATGATGGCAATTTAGTTGTTAATATACGTATCGAGATTTTAAAGCTATATTGTTGAAAGGATTCTCCGTCAATCTAAACCACACCTTAAGGTTTCAGCACTCCTTTTTTTCTCTGTTTCTTAGTATTTATGTATGTAATGTGGAAAAGTTATTTATGTTGAAATAAAGGATATTATTATTAGTAATTAATTAATACAAGTTAAGACTAAACTAACCTGATAGATGTGAATAAAAAGGTCTATTGTAGACTTGATGAAGTGTTTCTCCAAATGGCACAAACGAATGACCAGCAACTCTGCTCTTATCCTTCAGCAACTCCTTCTCTTGTTTAGGCTTGCGTCTCGGCCGATATTTATAACCGGGATTATCCAACATATGTTGACTCCTTAACCTTTTGGCTTCATCAATAAATGGCCTCTTGTCGTATTCCGATAACATTTTCCATTCCGCTCCTAACACTTTCGATATTTCCGAATTATGAAGTCTCGGATAATCGTTCGAGATATGTTTACGTCGTATCCTTGACCATACCATGAATGCATTCATGGGTCTTTTGATATGCTGAACGGATTGGTGGTGATGAGATTCGGTAACGGACATAATGCTCTTGCAGTTAGTTTATTTTACAACATGCGGAAGCAAACTAAAGCTTCGAATAATATTATACGTTACACGTTTAACGCTGAATAAACACCGATTTTAATCTCTTTGTTCAATTGATCATTTACTGTATTGTGTAAAATGTTCATTGTGATGTACAGGTGCGCGGAAAAAATATGTTACGTTGTGTTTTTTTGTTCATTGTGTTTGGGCCGTTCGGAAAATAAATGTTTTATTCAGTGAACTTGTGAAATGTGTGCGTGTATATGTGTTTGAATGTGTAGGATCCAATAATATATATTTATACTGAATTGTCGTCAAATAAAATCATATTTACTAATAATTGTTACTCTGGATGGATCAGAATAGTTTGTCGTGATATACGAGTTTTTAATTGTAATAATTTCTGCCACTTCCCTTGTTCAATGTCCATACGATTATCACTCATACAAGTGCAAATTCATTGTTAAATAGAACATTTATTTCACACGTACTACGGGTACATATGTGTTCCTATGTGTATATGGAACAGTGAATACATAATTTGTAAATAATTATTGTTTAGAAATACAAAAATAAAATTTTAATAAATATTAACAGGTACTGTGATAATCTCTCCACCTAATACCGTAGCTAATACAAACATACAATTTCTAGTTTTTAAAATTTTTATATCTCAGATCTTTATATAGGATTCAAGGGAAAATGATTGAAAAAGCGTTTTCATAGAAATACATATATTTAAAAATAATTAACATTTATAAAAAATAATAATTACATTATTAATAAAAATAAATATCACAGAAATTATTTTTTTTAAATTACATAATTACAGCTCGTATATAACCTTCAAGCTAACAGACTTTCAGTTTGAGTGCAGGAAAAGTAGTAGCAGTCCTGAAGATGAGCCTTGTAATAGTGGACGAAACGTCGACAAAGAAGCAGTGCCAAGAACGCGCTTTCAGTCATGTTCCAGTCAAGTTCGAAACAGAAAGAACTATTGATAGAGCCAGTAAGACTCGATCTTCAGAAACTTGCAGATGAAGCGGCTTCATTTAAGTTTGAGCAGACAGTAAATATTGTATAATTAGTCTGTAAATATATGTAGTAACACTCCATTCATTTGTAATTTTATGTGTACAATCTGAATATCAGTAACAGGATATCGTATTTTATATTTCAAGAGAATTTGAATTTTATTAATAGCAGGTACCTATCTATAGCTTTAGCTGTGGTGACTCCTTAAAATTTGTAGCAGGCGATTGAGTATTTTTTATTTTATTTTATTATCTCGGATTAATACTTACTTTTTTACTTACGTATGTGATGAGATGCTGCTAGCGTACATTGAAATTTTGTGGTCTTAACGGAAATACAGTTTAATTAAGGTTTCATAATTATAATATTTTTTCAATGTAATTACTTTAGTGCCAAATATACTTTGTTATGTATATGTTTTAAATGTATTTCAAATAAATGGTATAAATTAAACAGCATTTTTTATTCATAAAAATGACTTCGAAGAAATGTATAACAATTACACTACTTTACACCGAAAATGTACATTTGATGAGAGATAGATTTCCTTATGTATTTTCTTCCGCTGAATTCGAAAATCAAGGTTAATTTTTCTTTTATGGAACAGTTTTTGAGATATTGTAATTTTTTCATTTCTTCGACCTTCTTTCACCCAAATGCAAGGTATTGAGATGACGAACAAATATGTATAATCGGATCTTTGATTGGTAAAGCGGTTCAAAATATATCGATGAAAATAGGGCACATTTTCAAAAAAATCATATTTTACAGTGATTCTGGGCCGACAGAAAAGTACAAATCGTTAAAAAAAAGTCTGGTTTCTGTTCATTGACGTAAAGATGATACTTTTACGTAAGAACTAAGACCAACCAGAAGAAAATCGACCGAAAAATGACAAAGTTATAAGCAATTGAGTGAATAAATCCAAATCCCATATTTTCCGAATATTTTATTTTTTTCGACAATTTATTGTGTTTAAACGCTTGCAATACATTCTTGACATTTTTGTTTTGTTAGAAATAGTTGTGGCTGTTGCTTTGTCTTCGGTTGCTTTTGGGGTCCGCTTCTCTAGTGAGAAACCATACATAGTCCCCAACATTGCTTCATCCCAAAATCCTTGATAGCGCCGCTCAATGGTCTTAATTTGTTGGCGAAAGCTCTCGCCGTGTTCGTCACTTACGTCACCAAGATTGTCCGGAAAGAAATTCAAATGCGAATGCAATAAATGGATTTTTAGAGACATATTTACACCTGTAAGAAATAAATAAAATGGTAAAAACAATACAATAGAAAACAACCAGGAATGAAATTAAATAATGGCATTCCGTACCCATCTTGTTGTAGTTCTCCAGCAAATCGGTAATAATTCCCTCGTAGTTAGGGCTTTTATTGTTCCCAAGAAAATTGGTAACAACCCGCTGAAATGAATTCCAGGCCTCGTTTTCAACGGGTGTTAAATATTTTGGAAAATCTGTGCTTTTTACCAATTTCTTTATGTGTGGACCATCGAAGACGCCTTCCTTGATTTTTGCTAAAGAAAGCTGCGGGAAAAGGGTTTTCAAATAGGAAAATACTTGGCCTTCCTTGTCTAAGGCCTTCACAAAATTTTTAATGAGGCCAAGTTTAATGTGCAACGCTGGAAGGATTATATTTTCTTTTTTGACAAGAGGCACGTATTTAATATTGTCTTTGCCCACTGTGACGTTCTCCCTTTCTGGCCAGTCTTTTCTTCTATAATGATGTTCACGAGCACGACTATCCCAGAGGCAAAGAAAGCAGCAATATTTTGTATATCCACCCTGCATTCCACACAACATGCCGACGACTTTGAGATCGGAACATATTTTCCAGTTGTGATGCTCATATTAAATGTATTTTAGCAAACTGGCCATTGTGACGTATGATTCTTTAGTGTTGATGGCATGAGCGATGGGGATAGAAGGTTTTTCATTTCTAATATGCAGTAGGACTGCTTTCAAACTCTCCTTACTACCGTCAATGAACAAGCGCCACTCATTTGGATCATAAGGCTCTCCGAGTTGCTCAAACAATGCAGGAATATCGTTGCAGTAGCATATGTCGTTTTCCTTCTTAAAATGTTGTGCGTAAGGTTTATCACGGTTTCTGTAAAATGTTCCATTTACTCCCGGAGCCAAGCAGTTCCGTTGCTTCAGGCGAGATGCAAGTAACTCCGCTTTTTCCTTTGACAGCTCGAGATCTCTTACCAAATAATTCAGTTCAGGCTGCGTAAAATCTTGCAATTCCTGTTGAAATTCATTATCACTGCTTGTGTCTGTCTGTAGTGATGATTCGAAAAATTCAATCGTTGAATCGGTGCACTTAGGATGAGGAAATTCACTTGAATGTGGAACTGGAAGCGAAACAGATGCTACTGACGCATAAACCCATTTGGTACTCTTTCCAAAACCAGTGGATTTGCTCAGGCAAAAGTAACAATCAACCGAATGGCAGAGCGGCTCTCTCCATATCATCGGTACACCGAATTTCATGTATCGTCTAATTTGGAATAAAAATTCAATTTATTATTAATTCAATTGTATATATAAATTTAATCTTACTGTGATGAACCAGAAGCCCACGCGGCAAGAGTTATATGGCACGATAAACAAACATTATTTGGTGTCCATTGCTCATGAAAAGTTGCAGGTGCTATTCCAAAATATTGCAGATAATTATGTTGTAATGAATCGGTGAATCTACGTCTATTTGGTTGGGGGACAAAATTGCCACACACGTAACAGAAATTATTTCGATTGTTTACGCACTTAAATTCTCGTTTTCTTTTAGGCATTTTAGTGAACACAATGAAATATAATTTCAATCAAATTTGTGAGTTCCTATAATATACAAACAACCGACACTACGTTTTATAGAAGATGTCAAAACAAAATGTCAGGGTTCTAAGGTTCCTAAATGTGATGTGTTGTTGTTTTGTTTGGAATAAAATCTAAGAACTCTAGCGTCAAAGTGAGAACTAATATATGTTGCCAATATACCAACAGGCTATCGATATAAAATCATGTTCCTATACCAAAGACATATAAATATCAAGATATAGCAAGAGTCAGCTGTTTATTGGTACGAATAATAATTATTATTATAATAGTAATAAGAAAGTCAAAATACATAAAAATAACAAATAATAAATTCAATATATTTGCGTGTGAGCAACCGAAATCATAAATTGTCGAAAAATATAAAATATTCGGAAAATATGGGATTTGGATATATTCACTCAATTGCTTATAACTTTGTCATTTTTCGGTTGATTTTCTTCTGGTTGGTCTTAGTTCTTACGTAAAAGTATCATCTTTACGTACATGAACAGAAACCAGACTTTTTTTTAGCGATTTGTACTTTTCTGTCGGCACAGAATCACTGTAAAATATGATTTTTTTGAAAATGTGCCCTATTTTCATCGATCTATTTTGAACTGCTTCACAAATCAAAGATCCGATTATACATATTTATTCGTCATCTCAATACCTTGCATTTGGGTACCAAGAACGACCCAATCGGACATTTCTAGCTCGAGATATGATTTGTCAAGTGAAAAAAGTCGAAAAAATTAAAAAATTACAATATCTCAAAAACTGTTCCATAAAAAAAAATGTAACCTTGATTTTCGAATTCAGCGGAAGAAAATACATAAGGAAATCTATCTCTCATCAAAAGTACATGAAAAAAATTTCATTTTATAAACTAGTGTAATTTAACACGGTGCACATCTACATATTCACAACAAATTTTTGCATACACACAGACACAATTAAAGAAAAGAATTATTGCAAATATTACGTCCACTTATGATAAATCTGCTAATGCACTAAAAGTTTTTATGTAAGTATAATTAAATCTGATACATTACACTGAACGCGCTACAATTCCCTAAATTAGATATTGTTAGCGAATATTTATTAGCAGGGCACTGAACGCGTTTTTCTTTTATTCTGTCATATAAATTTATGAAAGTATGAGCGAGGCATTAGCGATATACAACAACAATATTATAACTTTTATTTACTTTAATTTATAACTGAATTTTCAATTCAAACGTATAAGGCATTATGGTAACTCTGTTAAATTTTGAATGTTTCCATGGTTACGAAATTAATTCTTTGATACGATTGACTACAAATTCATGAATCACCCAAATTTTATATTTAAACAGTATTGTCGCTTATGCGATTAAATTAATTTCATATATCAAGAATTCCTACCTTAAGAACTTGTATCCGCTAAACGTACACCATCTCAATCGTTAACAACTCAAGTTTCTAGCACTATTTATAAGAACAATTAAAAGTATATTCACTTATTCACATAGCACTGTGTTCTAAAATAACACCGAAATTATGATTAGACATTACATAAGCATGAATTCCATTTATAGCATAAGAAAATACGGCAAATTTATCTAAGCACACGAAACCGACTAAAATTGCAACCACCAGCCGTTTTAAACTATTTTGTAGGTTATGTAAATAGTTCATTCGCGTTTCAAAAATTTTAAAAAATGTGTGTAAGGTGAATACAAAATTATAACTTATTACGATATTCTAAAATAACCGAACTAATTTACCACAATTTAACACAAAAAAACTCGGTTCTTTTACACTTAAATCACGTTACTCAGAAATTTTAAAATTGCTTCCTCCGGATTGGATAATTTGAAATCTCATCAATTTAGCCAACTTAAATTATTTTAAAGGAAACGCAATTATTAAAACAAGTAATAAATACCTCTATTTATTTTAGTTTTAAAGACTTGAAAGTAGTGTAATATGATTAATTATTATTTTATAGTTACTATTGTAGTTTTATTTAATTATCTAATTATTTAAATTGAAAATGCAAGCACTGGTTCATTAATTCAGTAACCTCATAACATCTGCTTAACTCGAACAGAAACAGTTTTAATTATTTAATTAGTTATTATTATTATCATTATTATCATGGAACAAAATGCGCCTAAACGTGTTTTGAAAATCAAATAGATACGTTATTTTTTACTATCAATCTTTTAAATTTACACGTTTTATTCAAAACATTTAAAACTGGAATTATACATCCGCTAATTATTGTAGAATACAGAGATTCTACAATAATTTTACAGAGATTCTGTAAAATGTCGAAATTAATACGAAATTCGCCTGGTTTCTATTAATAGACTTTGCATGAATTGGTATCTGGAAGTGACAATTCAATTCCAGTCGCTATCTGCAGTAATTTATATTGTTGCATGCGGAATTTCGACACGAGATACACTTACATTGGATTTGGCATGATCATTCCAGGAGTAGACAACAATCGCGGAAACCTACAAGCCAGATTGAAATTTAATATACTTTGTTTGTAAAAAAAATTAATAAAACGCGAATACTAAGCACGAATATATTATTCTGCATTATTTACGATTGCCTCCCAAGAATCTTACAATTTTTCGATGCCACGCCTGAAGAAATCATTTGGTTTGGAAGTGGAACTAATTCGGAGTAGACACGGCTTCTTTGACTCACCAAATGCACAATATCGCTATAGAATTTTATGGGAAATATGTTGAAAGTATTTCATTGAGAAATTCGAAAAAGGTAAAAAATAGGTTTACCACAATTAATAATCGTATTCTAAATACACATTTCGACAACTAAATTATCATCATCAGCAGGTAACACCACTAATTAAAATATTGAACATGGAGCACAATAAAGCTAATAACATAGAATCGCGGGGTCAACGTATACAGTGACTTTAAAGTGAATACACAAACTAAAATTACGTCAACTTACTCTTCGTAAGAAAACGGAAACACCATGTGTTTATTCTCACGCCCACAACCTTTTCTACCTCTTTTTTAAGAATAAAAAAAGACAACTGTGTGGGATAGGACCGTTGTCCGAGTTAAACGTATTAGATTGGATTTTAACGATATGAATGCTTTCTTATGCGTCGAGGTCTCTGAGGCTGTTGATGTTTTTGACAAGTTTTAACCCTTTTACCTAGACGTTATGATTCGCGTCCAATGCACGGTTTTCCACGCTCGATTTTTCTGGTCTATTAAACTTAATATGTGATATGTGTTCTTTAAAACGTGTTATTATTGAGCGTTTTGTTTGACCTATATATTTCAAATTACAATCGCCTAATTAATTTCGTATATACCTGACTTCAAATTCAGCTTTCATACTGTATATACTAGAATTGTGTTAACAAACTACTAGATGCCGCTAAAAAAAAACTATTACAGCTATTCCGGGTGTCTCAGTTATGTTGTTTCAATGGCGTACCTCCGTTACCTAGTAAAATAAAAATTTGAAATTTGGGGCATCTAATATACACCTAATGTTCTTTAAACTGAGCGTAATATTAATATTCTTTCACTTCCGGTTTAACCGCGAACGACCCTAGCTTTATTATTTTAAATAGTATATATTGTATATTTTCCTCAAAATTTGAATTCCACTGAAAATTCTCTTTCCCATGAATTATTACACTTTGTATTTAGACTTCAAAACAGAGGTGAAATTGCATTTTAAATATTCAAAAATTGGGATTATAGAAAATTATGAAAAGTATGTTCATTAATTCGTATTTGAATTTGTATTTGTATTAATTCGTATTGTATTATTCGAATTGTATTGTATTATTGTATTGTATTATTGTATTGTATTGTATTGTATTATTGTATTGTAGTATTGTATTATTGTATTCGAATTGTATTGTATTATTCGAATTCGTATTGTATTATTCAAATTTGTATTTGTATTAATTCGTATTGTATTAATTCGTTTTTGAATTTGTATTTGAATTTGTTAAAGTAGCAAAAATACACTTCCCAAAAATACATTTTTAAGATCTCTGTTAGAAAGAATACTCATTTAGACATGAGTGATTTACAAACATTTTATTTAGAATCAAATAACAGAAAAATAATGTTAAATAAATCACAAAAATATTATACTTATTGATTTTATTTATACAAGAACGTAGTGACTGCAAACTTGAACCGTGAGCGCCAGAAAATACGAGTATGTTAAAGAAAATGTTCAAAATGTTACATTAAAGCTTTCATTTGCTTTCAATGCAACATTCGGCCCGATGCAAAAGTTCACCAGAGGTAACATTTCTTAATACCTCAGTATTAAAAGCTTCGCATTAATTTCTAATTCTATTTTTTAAATCTAATCTATCGGCGTTAGATCGAGTGATCTTGCATGTCATCTTATTGGTCCATGTGTGCCTATCCACTTATTAGTAGAGAACGGACATTCTTACCACATGACTCGGCGTAATTCAATGAAGTATTTGTTAGACCATCTGGCCATCTGGTCGACATTCCGGCGTAATACAATGAAGTATTTGTGTTTGATTTTCTCGGCCACCTGATTTCGCCAGCGTTAACAATGGACAACGGCTATTGTATTGGGAGAACTTAGTCATGTGGTAAGAATGTTCGTTCTCTACTTATTAGTAAAAATCGGATTAACATAATCAGTGACAATTCTAGAACGGAGCGGGGCATCAGCTCACAATTTTAGAATTGTTGCTGAAAATACGTGCTGGCACGTATATTCAGTGGAAATTCGCCCTGAAGGAATTCTAAATATGCCTCACCAGTTAAGGTTCCTTCATAAAACTTTGGTCCAATAATGTACCCATGGACCATGCGTCAAACTCTTGCTGAAGTTCACATCTGAAGTCACTAGGAATATTTTTCAAATTATTAATAGCCACATCTAATGTGGTTAATCCATCATTTAATTTGAGATTTTTATTTTCAAAATAAGTGATGAGTTTTGCCATATCTCTTGTATTAGTAAACGTGTAACGAAATTTTGTAAACTATCGAAATTCTCTGCATAAAAATTAGTAGATTATAACCATGTGCCCCATCTGGTCATTACTGGAGAGGGAGGCAGTGACAAAGATGGAAGTTTTTCCCGGTAAAGAGCTACTCTCAATGGTGCTTTTCTGAAAACTTTTTTAAAAGCGGACACAAGTCTATCAACTTCCGGAAAGGTGTTTCTGATATATTCACAGATTCTGTGGAGAGCATGTGCTACACAAGTAATTTGCAGCATATTAGGATATGTTCCCTTTAATAATCTGCCTGTTCTTAACGTATATCTAGCACAGTCACGGACAAATTAAAGTATTTTTTCTTTGTACCTGTGTATATCTTTTGTAGTTGTACTAGTTTTACTGTGCCCCATGTGCGACACCTTAATTAGTGGTTTTACCTACTGATGATGACAACTTAGTTGTCGAAATACGCGTCTAGGATACGATTAATAATTATGGTAAGGGGTTAAATAGCTTTTTTAAGTTTTTACTTAACTCTTTCAGGAGCCGTGGTACAAAAAAATAAACCACCCAAAATTTTGGACAATGTGCGCGGTGGTACTGCATTCGTACCACATATTTGATAAGTTTCTCCTATTCTCGCCTTTGTGGCAATATTGAAACCACCAGGTAGAAAGCTTCTTTATATAATGAACTCTCTCAATCACAGAGGACGCTGGCGGTTTCGTTTTGGAATTTTGTTTGTAACGGGTGTTCAGAAACATTCGAAGTCAAAGTAGTCCTTGAAAATATGAAGTCATGTCTGAGATAGATTGATTTTTGACAGACAACAGTTGACATTTAATAATTATTACAAATCATATACTTAAGTAAAGATATACGAGTTTTTGTTCAGAGCCCACTTGACTTCGAATGTTTCTGAACACCCGCTATTACATTCTTGTGATTCTTGCCCTGTGTTGGAGGTTAGATTTTGTGTGGAGACTGTTAATGATTTATAACAATATTTATTTATAAACTGAGAAGAGTTTGTGCCACCAGCATTAAAGTTAAAGTAATACTGTAAGTATACATTTCGCACAATAAACATTTAAAATTTTAAACTTTTGTAGTAATATTTATTGTAAACATCGCTGTTCTGATATTGTACCACCGCCCTCATTCATCTTATTCTTTCAGTAAATTTTTCAAAATGTTCACTAGAAATAACATAGATATTGATGAAGTAGTATTGAACGGCATGACAGTGGACGACTTACTGGCTGAACTTAATGCAGATGATGAATGTGAGAGTATTCCTTTTGATCAGGAGTCGATAGTCAATGATTTAGAAAACAATGTAGACTGTATTGTAGATGAAGAGGATATTATGGTTGCAGAATATTCTGATACAGATAGCGAATCAAATCTACCTTTGAATATGCTAAAAAATAGAATCTTAGCAACAAATATGCAAGCATTATCATAGAAAGACAGGAAAGTTGTTTGGAGCAAAAACGACAGTCCACCAGAAAACCTTTTGCAATTTCAAGATTCCTACGGGCCACCAGACTTTATACAAGAATTAGAAGAAAAAACTCCACGTACCCTCTTTCATTTGTTTTTCACTGATCGTGTAATAGAAAGTTTGGTATTTCAAACAAACTTATATGCCCAGCAAGAAGGTAAACCATGTAGGCCTACTAATGTCGATGAAATGAAGACATTTCTAGGTATTAATTTAATGATTGGGATAAAAACAGTTCCCAGTTACCG
Source organism: Melolontha melolontha (assembly GCA_935421215.2). Classification (NCBI taxonomy): domain Eukaryota; kingdom Metazoa; phylum Arthropoda; class Insecta; order Coleoptera; family Scarabaeidae; genus Melolontha; species Melolontha melolontha. The sequence continues at coordinate 4,917,146 of OW285237.1, read as the reverse complement.
TGATTACTGGTCTACTAATAAATATTTACATGATCCATTTATAAGTTCCTTGATGCCGGTAAAAAGATTCAGTTGGTTGCTGTCATATTTACATGTGAATGACAATTCTTTGCTGCCATCGCGCGGTGACCCGTCTTTTGACAAATTATATCAAATTCGTCCACTGATTAGTGAATTGCAAAACAATTTTTTGCAATGTTTTTTCCATCTAAACATGTGACAATTGATGAGTCTATGATTCGATTTAAAGGTAGGTCATCAATGAAACAATATCTACCAAAAAAACCAGTAAAACGTGGGTATAAAGTATGGATGATGGCCGACCAAAGTGGATACTGTCTCAAATTTGATATATATATACTGGGAAAAGTGGTGATGGTACTGAAAGGAACTTAGGAGCACGTGTTGTCAAAGATCTATACACAGGCTTGGAGCATAAAGGTCACCATGTGTATTTTGACAATTATTTTAATAGTGTTTATCTTATGGAAGACCTAAAGCAAAAGGGCATTTATGCCTGTGGAACGGTAAATATTACTACACAAAATATGCCAACCTTGGTGACTGACAAACAAATGAAACGTGGTGAATTCGATTATTGGATTAGTGAAAGTGGTGTACTTGCTGCCAAATGGAAAGACAAGAGAAGTGCCCATTTACTTTCTAATTATCACCGTTCCCAAGAGACTGGTGTGGTCAAAAGGAAAAATAAAAATGGAATTGTTGAAGATGTTCCCTGTCCTCAAATCTTAATGATTACAATCAACATATGAATGCAGCTGACAAATTTGATCAAATAAAGTCAACGTATGAAATAAATAGGAAGAGCCACAAATGGTGGCATATAATATTTTTTTATCTACTGGATGCATCTATCGTAAACGCATTTTGCATTTATAAGTCGCTAGATGGACCTCCAATGCTAATAAAAGATTTCAGGCTCTCTGTAATTGAGGCACTTATTCAATGGCCTTCAAGAAAAAGAAGCCTCTCGGAGATTCCTGTAACAATAAAAAAACACAAGCCATATGTACCTAAGGAAGTAATGTCTCGCGAAGCAGCACATAAACCCGTCCATGGTACCAGGAGGAGATGTGCATTTTACAGCACAAAAATAAAGCAAATTAGAACTAACTGGCAATATACAGTATGCAATGTACCTTTGTGCTTAACAAAATCAAAAAATTGTTTTCTACTGTATCACCAATAATTGTGTTTAATATGTGCGGTGGTTCAAAATTTGTACGGCCTATCTATTTTTTTAATAAAAATTGTTTTCTCTAATTTGTGTTTCACTAAAATCTAAGAGCATTTCTACAATATATTCAACATTTGTTTTTTATTATTTTAATTTTTTTGAATCCCTGCCCAGGTAAGGCTAATTTTGTAGTGCACGCTCTGCCCCTGAAAGAGTTAACCACAGTCTCCAAAGAAAGACTTTTCATAAAAATAAAAAGTGTAATTTTTTCATTTATTATATATAAAGTTTATAAGTTTTTAAAAAACTGGTTTTGATTTAGTTTAACTTCTATTTTTTATACCAAATACAAATATGTTCGTACATAAAATTTTTTATTGTTTTTTATAACATACCTCCGCTTATAAAGTACCCATTTTTTGTCCCTAGAGTGTACTTTATAACTGGAGTTCAGTGTATATCACATCGTATAATAAAATTAATAAAACATTTTAGTATTGCTTACTGTTACAAAATTGTCTATGTGATATGTACTTTTTCAATTTTTATAGAAATCGTTATGTTTATTCAACGGTTGAATCTATTAGTTACTCTTATTAGTTGAAATTTGTATTTCAATAAATAAAAGTAATTGTTAGATTTCACCAGTGAACATAATATTTAATTTATTTTAACGTATGGAACATGAGTTTTGAGAAAAAAATCAATGGTAAAAATCTGTTAGTAGTAGAAATTTTATTAAAATATATACAGGCTGGCCCAAAATGACCGAAGGGGTTTTAGTTCATTATAACTTCTTATTTAAGACATAATTACTAAATTTTTTTATTTTAAATACAGTATATTAATGGAGAATATTTTTAATTTAATTATGAAAAATTATATCTCGCGGGTGGCCCAAAATGACCGAAGGGGTTTTAATTCCTTATAACTTTTTTATTATAATTTTTTTCTCTCTGGACTCTGAGTGTCCAACCCGCACATTAAAATAACGACAATATGCACGCTGAGTCAAAACAATGGATCGTTGATTTGAGAAATAAAGGTCAACGATTTTGGCACGTTGTTCAATTGTGTACTGTTCCATTTTAAATTCCCCAGGTCTTCTTTATAAAATACTGAAAACAAAAAAAAAATTATAATAAAAAAGTTATAAGGAATTAAAACCCCTTCGGTCATTTTGGGCCACCCTGGACATTGGGAAATTATTATACACTATTGCGTCATACAAAATCTAAATTCACACTCATGGTCCTCAATGGTGCACAATTTTGGTAGAATTCTCCCCATCATTCTCTGGACGACGTTTATATTCACTTCTCGGATCTTCTGGAATATTCTGGCCCGTAACTGTGTTTCATTTTAGGCTTCCCAAGCCCTGTCATAAACTTTCCTGCTCAGTAGTGCCCAAAATTCCTCAATGGAGCGCGCCTGGGGTACATTGTCTTCCTTAGGTACATAATTCACGTTATGCTCAGTTAACCAGTTCTGAGTGTTTCTAGCATAATGGCATGAAGCAAGATCGGGTCAGCATATTACATCATCATTTGGATGATGAGCATTAATGAAATTTTTGCTTGAAAAATAGCGCACCAGACCATAATCTTGTCGGAAGATTTCGCTTTCGGTTTGAATTTCACGTTGTCAGGATAATTTGCAATATTGGACGTGTACATCGTTATCCTTTACTTCCGAATTGGATAATGTGAAATATTTCTCATCGTCAAAAACATTGGTTCCCAAAGTGGTCCAGGTGGACCCCCAGGGGCCCACGGGAGACTCGATGGGGGTCTACATTGGCGTGACAAAAAAATGGGGGTTCACAATTCGTAAGCGGGGGTCCACGAAAATTTATCTGGTTTCGATAGTGAAGAACTAAAATATTGGCTTGAGTTCACCTATCAATGTCGGCAGATAATATTTTAAGAAGCTCAGCGACTGTTACTTGTAAAAACTTGCATATTCCATATTCAGTACAACGTGTCGAGACTTGCAAAGCGCTGCCGCTGCCGCCGTCCGCAATGCTTGTTCAGACGTGCAAAGGGACGAAGTACGACTTGTGGTGTGTGTGCTTGCAATCTTGCATGGACTTGTTTGATTCTACACCAATATAAATACGAATGCCACGGATAAACGTTACTCATTTGTTTCCCGAATTTCGAAAAGAAAAGTAAAGTAAAGTGAATCCATGTTAGTGTTTGCCACTGTCGGAAAAGTAAGTACTTACCTGCCTATTTGTTATACATACTTTTATTTTATTTATTATTTATCTATTTATTTTACAATTTATTGTACACGTAAGTAAACTAAAAATGGACAAATTACAAAAAAATACGTAGGTACAAAAAGTGAGGCTTATTCCTAAAAGAAATCTCTTCCAACCCACCTGCGATAGGAGATATATTTATATTGTGTTGTAATATTTATGTTGTAATAAGTATATTTGTAATGTTTGCGTGTAGTAGGTACGTATTAAAAATTAAATACTGAACAGAGCCATTATTAGATACTTCCATAAAAGAACAAAAAGCCGAGAAAGGTTGAACTTCTTGTCCCTACTTTATTAGTAATTTTTTTATTACGCGACTGTGTGGTGGTTCACTAATAATTAAATATATTTTCATAAATTGTACGTGTCTTTATATACTACATTCTCGTAACGTGCATCAAAGTAATAAATAAATAATTAAAATCGCGAAGTTTTGATATCAAAATATTATTTACAAGTATTTTCTATCGAATTTACAGAAATATATCAAAATATAATTAATAAAAAAATGTTTTACATTACATTAAAATCGGTTCAGCCGTTTTCATAAAACTCAATTATTGATCTTAGCGATTTATTGCTTTTAATAATTAGAATCAGTTTGCCGCCGGTAGTTTGTTTATTTCATTGCAATAATCAATTAATCCTGTTAAAATAGCCATATCCTGTTAAGTAAGACCGCCTTAAGATTACTACAACAAAGTTTTTTTTTATTTACAAGTAGGTAACTGATACGAAACATGTCTGAATCTAAGAAGAAATATCGACAGTACAGTGTTGATTATTTAAAATTTGGTTTTCTTCCATCGACGATTGCCCATATGCCTTTTATGCAACAAAGTTTTGAGCAATGACTCTATGAAACCATCGAAGCTCGAATATCATCTAAGAAGGTGTCATCTTGATAAAATAGGTAAAGATTTGAAATATTTTCAAACATTGAAGGAAAAAAATGAAAAGAGACCCACCGTGCATAGTATGTTCGCTTCAACGTCGGAAAGTAACGATGATGGCTTGCGGGCATCTTACAATATCTCATTACTTATAGCGAAATCTGGAAAATCGCACACCATAGGAGAACAGTTAATTTTACCCGCTGTTGAAGAGGTTTTAAAAACTGTTCTGCACAAATCTTCATTTGACATACTCAAAAGAATTCCTTTGAGTAACAACACTGTACAAAGACGTATTGACGAAATGAGCTCTGAAATTGAAAGTTTCTTGTGTAGTTATCTGCAAACAACTCATTTTTCTATTCAACTGGACGAGTCAACTTTACCTGGTAATGAAGCATTATTATTGGCATATGTTCGATTTGTTATGGACGAAGAAATTCATGAAGAGCTACTATTCGCGAAAACTTTGGAGACGGACACTGAAGGTGAATCAATATTTAATGTCCTGAGTGATTTTTTTAAGGAAAAATCGATTCCATTCACAAACGTTATTTCGGTGGCAACAGATGGAGCTCCTGCCATGGCCGGGCGATGTCGTGGGCTTATAAGCCATCTTAAAAGAATTATACTAGAGGTAACTGCAATTCACTGTGTCATCCACCGACAACACCTAGTAGCGAAAAATTTGAGTGCTAAATTGCACCAATCGCTTCAATTTGTGATTAATGCAGTTAACAAAATAAGAAGCAATGCATTGAATACGCGTTTATTTGCACAATTGTGCGATGAAAATGATGAAGACTTCCAACGATTGCTCTTACATACTGAAGTACGCTGGTTGTCGAAAGAAGGTGCATGTTTAACAAGATTTTTCTCACTTTTTGAATCAGTTTTAGAGTTTTTGGGAAGTAAAGATCCAGATTTAAGAGAAAACCTGATCAATTTGAAAGCAGACATCGCGTATTTGACAGATTTGTTCAAAAAATTTAATGACATTAACTTACAATTACAAGGGGACAGCCTCAATTTAATAAAAACAAAGGGTGTAATTTCAGCTTTTCTTGGAAAATTGAAATTTATGAAGCGAAATATTAGTCGGCGCGAATTTTCCCAGTTTTCAAACTTGTTACTGGTAGAATGCCTTGATGAGGATATTCACACATACGTTCAACATCTAATTGCCCTGCATGATGACTTTAAAATCAAATTTGAAGATATTCTGCCGATGGAAATACCACCATGGATCATAAATCCACTTGATGAAACGGAAGTGGAGAATGTGATATTACAAGAGGAGCTACTCGAGCTTAGCACTAATGAGGAACTGAAGGTGAAATTTAAAAGAGGGTATCAAACATTTTGGCTGCAGGCAGAAATACCCGAAAAATATCCTGGACTGTGGGGAATTGCGAGAAAGCTTTTGATAGCGTTTCCCTCGTCATATCTTGTCGAGAAAAGTTTTAGTGTCGTTACAAACCTTTTAACAAAAAAAAGGAGCTGATTGAATATCAGAGAATGGGGAGATTTGCGGTTATTCCTAACAAAACTGAAGCCAAAAATATTGATAATTTGCTGTCAATCCATCAAGTACATCCCTCCCACTAAAATTATGACTATTTTGTGATTGTCATTGTAGAAGTTACGTTACGTTATTAGTATTTAATTTTAATTATATTACGACTGTTATCATATTACAATGTAATATGATAACAATAATAATTAATAGTGTAATAATTACATATTTGAATAAATACAACAAAAGGAAATATACTATTTTTCTTTTTATTTTTACCACTCCGAATGGGGAGTTTTCTAAATAAAATATGTGAGAATTGATTGGTTTCTTGTGCTGTGAGTAGATGTCAAAGAAGTAAAGTTGGATGGAATAACTTTTTTGATTGGCTAACTTTACTTTTTTGACATCCACTCACAACACAATCAATTAATTAATTAACCAATAACTCAGCCTTCAACGCAAATTTCCATAGTTAGATCTAATCTTCACATTTTTTGTCGAGTTTTGGGAATATGGTAGAAATGTAGCTGCAGGGGGTCCACCGGAACCAGCAAAACTTTCAAAGTGGTCTATGAGAAAAAAAAGTTTGGAAGCCTCTGGTCTAAAGCAATAACTTTGTTGCCAATAAAATGTTGACGCCTTAATATTCGGCGGCATCTGTAGATTCTCTCTAGCTGGATTGCGGTGTCTTTGGCACACTTCCTTCTTTTTCGATATTCTAATCCATTTTTAGTCAAAATTCTGCCAACAGTCCTATGCGCAATTCCAAATCTACGGCCTAAAGTGCGCGTATGCATCCCAACTCTGTCTTGAACAGATTGAATGAGTCTGTTTACTTCATGTGGGGCTAAAACTGGAGGTCGTCCACTTTTCGGAAAATTCATGAATGGCATACCTTCTTCACATTCCTTAATTGTGCGGTAAATGGTTGACAGTCCATTATTTTGGTCTCGAAAAATGTTAACAATCTCGCTTTTAGGTACTCGTCCAACTAAATTATGTATAGACTTTCGTATTTCAGTCTTGTCCGACACCTTTGAAAACTATTTCGGACAAATCTAACATGTCACCATAGTAACTAACAATCGAGCATCTTCTCTAGCCCAGTGGTAACTAGTTTGGGCCATTTTTGGTATAACATTCCTCGTTAAAAGTTTTTCAAAAAACTTATGTTCCATACGTTATTATGTTGGTGTTTTAGAACGTGCCATTTCAGCGTATCTGCTGTCGAGAATAGAAGGGCTGTTTATTTAGCAATTAAACAATATTGAAGATACCTTTTGTTCCTTCCTTTTATAATTTGTTTATATTCTATTTGAAGTAGCATCAGGTTATGTAGCATTCTAAACTGTTATACTGTACGCGCAGAAAAAAATCCTAAAAGAATCGCTCACGGGAAAGGCTGTATAGATATTCTATTAGGTATAAAAGTAAAATCAATAATAACAAAGGCATTGTCTAATAAATCTGCAAAACTTGCTGCATCACATTTACAAAGTGATAGGTGTACTGACAGTAAGAAGCTGGATAAAACTTTTGCTCAATTTAAAAACTTTCAAGGAGAATTAATAAATGTTTTGCAGGGATATTGTGCAGCGCTTGTCACAGGTTTTTTTTTTGTATGTATCGCGTAGCGCCCCCTACAGTCCTCGGGTGATTATATTATTGGTCATTCGTCTGTGAGAACTGCGGCAGATTTCACACCGACTTCACCCGCTAATTACCAATTTAGAGTAACGCAGGTGCACTGTGAATAAGCCGTATTCATTACAGAATCGTATTGTTGCATACATATACTAGTTAATAACTTAGTTGTGGGTTTTGTGCAACGCTACACGTACTATGGAAGATTAAAAGTTTAATGTCGGATCGGTATTCAGACATCCATCGGATGAACTTTCAATGATTTGCCGTAGATGAATGACTTTGTTGTTTGGTGTGCGTTCGCGGAGATGCTTTCGATGTTAATGCTAACCTGTATACATATAATGTACAGAAGTTCGCACAGTTGCGAATGTTATTAAATTATTGAGATACTATTACACCATTTCTCTTAAGAAACATGTTTCTTATCATATAGCTCAATCACTATTGTCGTAAAGTATAATTATTAGAGTTCGGATTTTATCTAAAAATACATATTTTTTTAATTATTAGGAATATCACCCCAATATAGGCAGGACAACTTTATCTTTATATTTCCAAGAAAGTATAAATTTAATACAAAGATATTTTTAATAATATAAAATATTATTAAAAATCTGGTGTGAAGAACACAGATACAGGTTGACTATTAATATTTTTTGTGAACATGTCCGAACATATCCCTCCCCAGAGACGCTGATACGTATTTCGTCTTTCTACAGGCTCATCGGTACGCCCCCGCTGGAGAAACGATATCTTCAGAGACATTCACAAAAAATAACCACATCGCCATATCACAGAAATTATCCAGACCGAGCGTAGAAGTAAATTCAGCGCTGCCTGTTGTCAGACAGCCGAAGTACCACGCCCTGTCCACATTATCAATGCGAACCGACGACGCCCTTCCGAAGGTGGCACAGCCGTCTCTCTAGAAACTGTATTTTTTTGTGTCTTCACTCATACTACGGACTAACCGCATGTGTAGTGTATTATACAAAACTGGTGGGGTTTTACCTACTCAGACATTAGATAGTACCTGCTCGGGGATGAGTTTAGGGCCGCCCGTCGATATATCCATTCTACACTGTAATAATGCGTTAGACGGTGTAAAGAAATTACTTATTTTTCATAAAATTAAGCTTTAGTTCATATTTTTAGTTTGTGCACAGAAAGTGAATATTTTTTAAATTTTCAACATAAAATCGCATATTTTTGATCAATTCATTAGTTTATAATACAGGGTGGCCCAAAATGGCCGAAAGGATTTGAGTTCATTATCTTCTTATTTAAGACATAATTATTAATTTTTTTTTATTTTAAATACAGTATATTAATGGAGAATATTTTTAATTTAATTATGAAAAATTATATCTGGCAAGTGGTGGCCATTTTCTGCTTCGCATATTCGTGCTCTATCCAAAACATTTTCCATAACCTTTCGCAAAACTTCAGGTGTTATGTTGTTGATTTCGTCGCGTATATTATTTTTTAATTGCTGTATGGTTCGAAACTTAATAATATAGACTTTTCCTTTCAAATAACTCCAAAGGAAACAGTCTGAAGCGGTTAAATCCGGTGAACGCGGAGGCAAATTAAAATCGCTTGTACGGGAAATAATTCGTTCACCAAAGATGTCGCGTAAAAGAGGCATTGTGTCCCTCGCAGTGAGCGCTGTGGCTCCATCCTGTTGGAACCATACTTGCGCATGGTTTTCCACGGTTGGCCTTAAAAATTTTCCAACATTGCCGGATATCTAACACCAGTGATGGAAACGGCGACACAGTGTTCATTTTCAAAAAAATATGGGCCAATTATCCTTTCCGACGAAACACCGCACCAAACGGTACACTTTAGTGGGTGTAATTCTCGCTGTTGAACTACTCTTGGATTTTCCGTAGCCCATATCCTGCAGTTTTGCCTATTAACGTACCCATTTAATTGGAAATGGGCTTCGTCGCTCATAATTAAATTATGAATAAAATCATGATTTTCTTATGCTTTTTGACGAAAATAAATTGCATAATCAAGTCGTTGCTGGTAATCTGTCGGTTTCAATTGTTGGACAAGCTGAATTTTGTATGGAAACATTCTTATTGTATGCAAAATTCTCTGCAGCGACCCTCTTTTGAGGCCAAGTTGTGTCGAACGTCTCCTGGTTGATGTTTCTCCATCTTCCCGTGTGCACCGTTCGTCGTCTGCCGGCACCAGGAAGGTTCCTTACTGTCCCTTGTTCTCGAAAATTTGCAACCAGACGGTTTATTATTGACTCTGAGGCTCCAACCCGCACATTAAAATAACGACGATATGCCCGCTGAGTCAAAACAATGGATCGTTGATTTGAGAAATAAAGTTCAACGATTTTGGCACGTTGTTCAATTGTGTACTGTTCCATTTTAAATTCCCCAAGTCTTCTTTACAAAATACTGAAAACCAAAAAAAAAATATAATAAAAAAGTTATAAGGAATTAAAACCCCTTATAATCAATCACATGAGATGTGAAATTTACTTGAAATTGTGTTAGACAGTCAGGCCAGCGTCGTGGGTTTTCCCGTATACAGTATACGAAATTTGATCGAATAGAACAGTGTTTCCTGTTTGGTTATACATTTTTCTAATGTGATCTTAATTGTTCCAAGAATTTAAGTTCTGGTAAATTGTGATTGGATGAAATACATCCCGATCCTTTCACATCTTCTGTTTAACAGCTCTTCCAAATTGGAAATTTTATTTGTTATCCGAACTTGCAAAGGTGAATTTTAATTTAATTCAAAATGCTTAAAGTGAGTCATAGTCTTGTGGTGTGTGCATAAAAAATTATAAGATACATTAGATTATGGAACGTCATTCGATTCTTCATTCTCTTCTAGCTTAACTTCGCAGTCTCGATCTTCCACAATTTCCTCGTTGTTAGAAATTTCATCATTTAGTTGTGACTGGTCATCTGGCAATGGAAACCAATCTTCATCGTGACTATCTGATAGAGAATCTTCAGCGGTTGTCTGCTCTCCAAATAATTCTTTCAAATATGCCACTTTCTCTTCTGCTGTCAACCTAGAACAAATTATTGTAAAAAAATCTTCATATTGATGATGAGTTATTGAACATTATGTTATTAAACCTTGTAAAATTTACTTCGAGTACGTGGTAGATTTTTCTTCTAATCATTGTAACACTAGTTTACAAAAATCGCGCTTTTTAAGGTTATATGCACATCTGATCGATATTCACAATATCTCATACAGAGAACGTACTAAGCCAACTTTCGCATGACGCTGTAGCGACGAATCACCTGAGAATCTGACGGTTTGGAAACTGTCAGAGACCTGCGCAAAAAAATTTTACTGGTTAATATAGCCCAAAATCGCGGTGTAAAATTAATAAGCTAATTTCTCGGACAGTTTCTAACGGACAGTGATGGCTACTTGAACAATTCTAATGACGTCATTTTATGTCTGAAGGAAGGTGTAAACTTATAATCTGGCTATTTAAATTATTAATTAAGGTAATTAAAACAATATTTTATTTATGTTGAAGTTTCGGTAATATGTATAGTGTCTTCTTCAAAACTGTAATATTTACTGAAAATGTTAAAAAATGATAAGATTACAATGTTTTTATCGGCCATATATTTATTATCGTATTGACTTGTGAAAATGTTTGCAGTGCACCCAACATACGGGGAGGGGGGAAGGTTGGTTTAGACTGTTCTCGGACATGTGTCTCTTTATTTTATTTTTGTAATGTTTATATTGTCATTATACGTTTATAGTGTATTATAAAATGTGTAGGTATATTGTAGACAGGTTATTTGTGTCTGTTCTGTCGTTTTCGAATCTGTGTTTTTGTATCTGGATGCTTTCTAATATATTTCTTGCCTTGTTATTTTTTTCGCATGTGATTATAGGGGTTTTATTGAAATTGGAAATATATACCAAACTCTATGTTAACAGAACAATATAAGTTTAAAAAAACAATGCAACATCATGTCAACAGAATAATATTTAATTTGGAAGAAGGTTCAATACATTATACATTAAATATTGTTTTAATTATCTGGCTGCTACTCCTAAAGAAACACTTAAATTAAATTACCACCAGAAATAATAAATATTTCTTCTTTCTTATGTAAAACAATTTTTCCTTTTTGAGTCTTCCTTCCATTAATTATTATAGTGCACAAAGTGGTTTTAACATATCTACATAAACAATAAGACATTATATTATCTGAAATGCAAAAATAATAGTCTTTAGCTTTCATGTACATATCTCTTATATCGATAAGACTTGTATTTACGTGTTGTAATTGTAGATAAATAAAATTAGAAATTTTTTGTTCCAAAGCATTTTAACAATCATCTTCTTACGTAGTAATATAAATAATAATTTACTTTTCAAATTTCGGAGATCGCCTATTAGTTCTTTCGAAATATAATTGACGTACATGCAGTATAAAATCAATAAACTCAAGTTCGTTTTGTGTTCGACGGAAAAATTTCTATCTTGTTTGTGACTGACGACCCCCAAATTTAACAATAACATTTCAAAACCTCAGCAAAATCTCCTTATCATCATCCGACCAGACACATGAAGTATCTACACCTCCCCGACTAAGAAAACCCCCTGAAAGATAACTAGATAGTATAATACATACAATCGCTCTCGTCAGATTCAATGGAACCTGCATCTGATTTTTAATTATCGCCTTGCACAATGAGTGGTGTCCTTAATTAAACGTTTGTTGTTCGTAAGGGAAGGCGACGCTATTTTGTTGTTATTGTTGTTTAATTAGTGGAGCGGTGATTACGTATTCTTTCACATAATTTTTCGTGACATTTGAAAAATCTATTAATATAATTACTTTTTTCAATTAAGAGTAAAGATTTTAAATGTTCTTTTTCTATTCCGGTGTCGTAAAGTGCTAATTACGATACCCCGTTGCTTGGTTACACAGTATCGTAATGTATTACTTTACCGCACTCTAATTGTTTTTTTCGAAGTTGGTCACAACTGTAATAAGTAACTAAATCATAGAACTAAATCGTTTTAAATGTTAGATATGGTTAGATATGAACGTTTGACAGTGATAAAAATGTAAATAAAAATGAGAGAATAGTAGAGATATTTGCTAAAACTTTATTAGTACTAATTATACATAATAAAAGGCTTTCGACAGACTCTTGCTAAAGGAGTGTATCTATAAATTCGTTAACAAAGCTAGACGCTATAAATACTTCTTTGAGATTACTTATCATTGTGAATACTGCAATTGTTATATACTTTTACTGTATAATACCAATCAATAGAGCAGACCAATTTCCGTGCGCGCCATGAGTGCCGGTAGGGAGTGTAATTCGTAATATATTAGAATATGCGATAGAATATGGACGCAACATGAGCTTGTTACCGATATAAGTATAGAAGTAGAGACATTTATTCTATCAGAAATAATTAAATATGCATTTGGTTTTCTGCTATTAAAGTAATATGCATAAGCACACGAAAAATAAGAAAAGTACATATTATTTTAGGATAACATTTTATTATGCGACGTTAACAATCACAGGCCTGTTATTGAATCGTATAACTTTTTTTTTTATAAAATCAGCTTGTATTGCCTTTAGGATTACATTTTTTTTCGTGATCTGACAATCACATTCATAGATCTGTAACTTTGAAACAAATAAAAATGGATATACAAGTTTTGCGTTTTTGTTACTTGAAATGAAGTCTACTTTATACTCCTATAATTTGAACATAACGATACGGGACGTCTTGTATATGCAATATAGTCGGCTGCACATGTGGTCTTTTTATTGGGATGTTCTTTTGCGGCTATTAATAACAGCCTTTACGTTAAATATGTCGACAATCCTATAATTAATGTGCGTAATTATGGCTACCATTGACATTCTTAATTACGCACCTAGTTACAGCAAAGACTATATCCATATTAAATGTTAATTTCAAGGATTGTTTGTATCGGTAGATTACCATATATTAACTGCGACAAGATCGGGCTCGAATAAAGCAAAATCTTTTTCTCGTAACTACGTGAACATTGGACCGCGAGTTTTTGTAAGAAGGCATTCACTTATAGGTATCTTTCTCCCCCGTCTTTTCTTTATCGCTATACAAAACTAAGGGTGCATAGATATACTTACATATAATTTGCATTCTCTTAATATCTAACCGGACTTTCCAAAAACTAGTTTGGCTTAGCATTTCTGATCTGTAAGAGAAAAAATAAGATATTAAGAGTACCCAGTTATAAACCATAACATACTGATACAACAATTCATAATAGTTCAGTTCACTCATATAACCATAAATTAGCAGCTTACAATAGTATGATACACAGACTTTTAACAATTCCTTTAACGACTAATAATTACAACAAAGAATTAAATATTATTAAACAAATAGCTGTCAATAATAACTATGACCCAAATTTTATTGATAAAATTATAGCTAAGAAAATGTACAAGCAAATGTTAGAACAACTATTTCCTTCTGATAAGAGTAAAAATAAAAATAATCAATTTAAAAGTTTAACGTACATAGGGAAACCTTCAATTAAAATTAAAAATGTTTAGAAACTTCAGACCTAAATACATGCTTTAAAACAGACAACCATTTAGCCAGGTTCATTAAAAACAATAAATCCAAATCCTCAAAAGTTAATAAATCAGGGGTATATAAATTAAAATGTGGTAGTAATTGTGACAAAATTTATATTGGTAGAACCTTCAGAAATTTCAAAACTAGAATTTCAGAACATAAACGTCGTTATGATATCAAAAAAATAGATTCTAATTACTCAAATCACTTGTTATCTGAAAACCATTCATTCGATCCGGAGTCTGAAATCTTACAAGTACAAAATAAATCGCATAAATTAGACTTCTTAGAAGCCCTGGAAATAAATAAAAATAAAAGTCTGGGAATTTACTGAATGACTGAATATTGTATGTAGCTATAAATAAAATGGAAAATGTATGAAATCAGTGATTGTGTGCACGACAGAGGATTTAAAAAAACACTTACCGTTTTAAGCGTCTTCCAAGGATTAACAAACTGGAGAAACTCGATTGTATATTTTGAACATCAGGTGCGTTTCTAAGGTTATTTCTGAAAAACATGTCCGCCGTCAGGAAAAAATATGTTTATATTCGGAAAATGAGCGTTCTACATCTAGTGATGTTATATTCGCATAATCAAAATACCTTTTTAAGCAACTTAACGCATCTGTATACGTGCCCTCACAAATACGTGTTAAGGTGCCAAAATCTGCATTTCTGTCTAAAACACTTTCAAATTTAATTAGAACACTTTCACTTTTTGCGTCTTCTACAGCACACAGTTGTGCGTGAACATCTTTAGCGATTTGCAGTGTTTCCTCTAACGAGAGCGACGAATTTTCTAATTTTGTTATTGCTTCTTCTAGTCCCAAGTAATTCTCACGAATACTTTGTAAATCCATTTTAATCTGGGCATCTTGAAATTTTTTCTGGCTTGTATTAATAGCTGCACTTTCTTTCGGATCGAATGATAAAACCACGTCCTTATTTTTTTCAAAATGTCCATGATAGTAAAACCCCGCCCGTAACCATGTATCCAACGTGTCAGAATCGGCTGTTGTGACTCAGGGGTATGGGGACACAATTCGTGAAATTTCCGAATACGTTTTGGAGATTTCAGGAATACTGCCTTTGTACTCGATATTAAAGCATCTACATCTGGTTAACATCTACGAACCTTTTCTACCACAAGGTGTAAAACATGGAGTTTACAAGTAATATGTAACAAGTTAGGACAATATTGTCTAAAAGACCGGCCTTCAGAACACATGGTTGCGGCACCATCGGTCATAAACATTAATACTTGGTCTTTCGAAAGTTTAAATTTTTCCAAAGTATCTAATAGCACCTCTGAAATTTTTTCGGCATTACATTGTTTTAGTCGTCTGGATGCTAATAAAATTGAAGACGTTGGTTGATGGGGTTCCATATTACGCGCCATCACATTAACTAAAGATTGATTTTTGCTGTCAGTTGTTTCGTCCGCACATAACCACAGTTTTTTATTTTTCAGTTCGGCTTTGATTTTATTTTCAACCTGTTTGCGCACCGATGGTAAAATCCCTCGTAACGTTGTCGTGCTCGGTAATGTTTGATTCGCGTATTTATTCGAAAATGAAATAAATGAATCATTACTTAACAAGGTAAACGGCAGTGTACACACAATCATAGTTACACATAGTTCATGTATAAACTGTTGCCGATTAATTTTGTTATTATTGTGCTTTGAACTGCTTACGTGTTCTTTACAATGTGTTTTTGACCAACACATTAGATATGTATTGCACGCTAAACATTTAATTTTTGAGCCATCGTATATTAAGTCCTGGAAATCCATAATAAACTTATTCACTTCGTCTGACAACGGTTGTTTTCTCGATTTATGTGTCGACGACATTTTATTACGTATGCTTACACTTGCATGCAGTCTAAGCAAGTACCAAACACATACTGAATGCTTTTTATTAGTTCTGATGCAATGCAATCATTCTCATATCGGCGCACATGGCGCGCACGGAAATTGGTCTGCTCTACTAATAAATCACTGTCCATTGAATTAGAAGTTGATGGATTCTTTGTGATTTTAGTAGACGTATTAGGTGCAGTGTTAGATAGTATTTCAGCTACGTCTAAATTTTTCTTGATGGAATTATCAATGTAACCTTCAGCCACAGCGGAAGATTTCCTCCATGGCGCTTAATTGTAATTAAATCTCCTCCACTATTAGCCAAATGTGTTACACTGGATCGTGGAAAGCAATGTCCAGTGAAGAGTTCAGGATTAGGTATTTTCAAGTAAGTAGAAATACTTTTTGGTACTTTTCCTATGGTATTAATACCTATTGGGATATTTACACACAAGCCATTTCTATATTGCAGGAAAAAACGCCTATGTCTAACGTGACTGGGACGAAGATGATAAAATTTTTTCATCAAATCAATCCATAACCTTTGAGTTATAATAAATTGTCTAGGAACATAAGTTTTAGTTTTTAGCACGTCAACCATTATAACATCATTTTTAAACTGTATATCATGTATAATCATGTTTGTTATTTCTTCACGATTAAAGCCCATTATAAGAATGACCTAACATAATTTTAATATGACTATTATAACAAAATAATGTACAAAATTAGTAAAATACTACTATAATTATGTTTTTATTTCTTACTTTCATTGCTAAATATGTTTTATTATCGGCTTCTATTATAAATCGCTTAATGTGCTCTATTTCTAAAATCTTCGATTTCTTAGGCTCATAGCCTTCAGACAATCTTTTTAAATGTGCTATTAGTTTAGAAAATTTTGAGATATCTGTATTTTTATAAATATTCAAACAACATTTTAACATCGAATATTTGGACCACAACGAAGATGCCTTTTTTATTTTACTTTCTTTGTCAAAATAGGTAATCATAATGTTTTCTGTAATGGTCATGATGTTATTTTCTTTACACCAAGTTATAAATTGGTTATATTTCTTTTTATAAATGTGTCGAGATTTTTTTGTCAGAAGATTGTCCAAATTGTCTTCTGCAATTTTCCGAAGCTCTGGCGGCGTGCAATTACTTATTTCGTCCATTTTGATGTTAGATAGTTACATAAATTAGTCTAAGATTTAAATTTCAAAACACATTACAATATTTACAATATTTGAAATGTTCAAATTATAAGTCAGTGTAACCAACGTCAAAAAAATAAAATATCCAAAATATTCGTATTGAACATTACTATAATTTTAAACATTTTTTAATATTTAAAAGGCGGAATAGAAAAAATAGTATAAAATACACGTTTCATAAGACATTTTTTCGCACTCGCTCATTAGAAAACTCGCCTACGGCTCGTTTTCTAAACCTTGAACTCGTGCGCAGAAATCATGTCTTATGAAACTTGTATCTTAATATACTATTAAAGGTAGTTTTCTAATTACAAACTCTTTCACAGTGACAGGCAAAATAAAAAAAATAAATAAAATAAAAAAACATATTGTAATAAAATTTTAGATATGGAAATTAGGTATTAAGATTCATCATTTGAAGTATTTTTTAAATATATAGTGTTCGAAAAAATTTAAGGTACTGAAGTTATATTTTTTTAAATTGTACGCCTTGTATTTTTTTACATTTTTCAATTCTCCTCGATAACAAGATTTCAGCAAACTATAACACTAGAACTCTAAAGTATTTAGAGAGAGATTTACATCAAAACGAAGTCAGAATTTTAAGAATACTTAGGGTAAAAGCATATAAGAGTACGCAGCGTATAAGAGTATGCATTGCATTTTACAAAGTATGCAACAACATATCGCCATCTATGAACATATGTGAGAATTCCTCAAACTAACGCCTGTAACAAGGATAAATACATTTTGAAGTATTGCGCATGTAGTAGTTTCATCAAGCAAAACTTGTTTTTGTGTATTGCAGATATATGTTTGGGCCAGTTTAATTTAAGGAATAATTTTGCTATTTGTTGTACTAGAAACCTTCTCAGTGCTTCACAGTGTAATATAAAGTATTAGGTAAGTAATAAAATTTATTACATTAAGTGTTTATGTTGTATTAAGTAGTCGTAACCTATTTTACATAATTCAAACGAAGTACACAAGAGTACGCACTAAAAAGTTTACACAGTACGCACTGCGTACTCTTGTAAACTATATTCATAGAAATGTAATAATTCCTTTTTATTCATTGAGTAGGACTTATCTACATATTGCAGTGGAATGTGCTTTTGATTGCTTATTAAATCTTTTTGTTCACACTACAACTTAATCGTCCGGCTGTTCAGTCTCGTAGATTTCCTTGAGCTCACGTCTCTCGGGTCGATCCTTACGGATGCAGGTTATATCATAAAATAAAACACGAGGTGTCAGATAAATTATACACACATTTTCCCTTTACATTTATATAATAAAAAAAAATAAAAAAAAAATCAACTTTACAAAGTGTAACGTTGAACTGTTAAATGCACAGCAGCAAGGATAAAAAAGATTTGGATATCATATGAAGATACAAATCGTTAAAAAACCTTGTATGACAAATCACGGAGCAAAGATAACAAATTTACTAATATCCAAAAATTCATCAGATGTCAACAAAAATATAAACCCAACAACTTAAACGTCAAAGTAAAGAATTGTTTACTCTGCGCGCGAAATCAAAATCTGAACTGTCATGAATGCAATCACATGACATCACACAAACTCGTCCCCACTTTCCTACGTATTGAAATATTCAAAGTGAATAAAAACACCCAAACTCCACAAAAAACCATCTAACAAATTTTCTAGATATTATTCTGAATACATAAAAAAATTTCACAAAAATTTACAAGTTAATTATAGCGCTTTCTTCAATATATATATATATATATATATTAATAATTATAAAGATACCTACATTAATTAATGTATGTCACAATTAAACTCGAGAGATTCCCTTTCTTTAGATAGGTGTATCATTTAAATAAAATTACAAATATAAAAGATTTGTAAATTCACGATAAATTACTTTTGAATCACATACGACGCACCAAAAACTATAAACGAATTATCCAAAATTATAATAATATTAGACAAAATTAAGTCGTGTCTGATATACACTTATACACACCTATCTTCAAGGACATTCAAATAATCTCCAAAATGAAGTTCCAGGAACCGCAAGGGCATCCCCACCTACTATAAAATCAAGATATAGAGAAAATAAATACAACTTAATACAATATGATATCCGGAGTGGCGGCGGCTTTAAACATCTGATTAACCTAAATATACGGGGATGGATCAAAAATTCAAACATAATAAAATTCATCACTTAAAATTAAATATATTTATAACGATCCCCGTCTGAAATAAAATAGACACCAATATAAAATACATAAGTTTAATAAATGTACTACACAAAAAGTTCAATATAGTTCTGTTATTTTTTTCTTTCTTCTCCATGGAAAAATCCATGGCAATATGTATAATAAAACAACTATATTAGCCTTTTTTTCAGGTAATAAGAAAATCAGTACTTTGACAATTGCTTAGTTACCAATCCTGGTAAAGCTATTACTCAAAAGCAAGTTGCCGGTTTATTTAAAACGGCATATTATAAAGTATCCAATCTCGACAAAGCAGTACGGGCATTTGAAACTACCGGAATCTAGCCTTACAATCCCGATCATTTTAATGACGAAGATTTTGCTCCTTCCCTTGTAACTGACAAACCTTATAATGTAAGTGAAGAAGTTCCTGAAGCTATAGAGGTTCCTGGAGCTGCTGGCATTTCCATGGAAGTAGATGACATAGCTGACAAGACTGAAGTCTTTGAAATTGAGTTTAATGCTACCACAGGATTGCCTGTAAATCCTGAATATGCAGAACAAATGGTAACTTCAATTTTAAAGGACACGAATGCTCCAGAAACAGAGAATTTGAATAATTTAATATATTTGGATATCAGAAACAACATGGAACCTGGACCTTCCACGACGGAAGACAAAGGAAACAAGCGTGAAAATATTCCAGTTTCTTGTGATATTAACCAAACCACTCAATCAAAGCAAGTTAAAGCTCTTGTAAAACCAGAAGATCTACGACCATGTCCAAAATGTAGTCAAACGGAGCAAACCAGAAGACGTCGAAGTCAGAAATCAGAGATATTAACAAGCACACCGTTAAAGGATGAACTGGAAGCAAAGCATTTTGAATTAACAAAAAAGGTTGAAAGAAAAATTGGTTCAGGAAAATCGGAAAAGCCTGTAGCTAAAGCTAAGCAAAGAAAAACACTTAAAGGATCTACCTCAAAAATAAATACAAACGTCAACAAAAGAAACGGCAGGCAGAAGGCATCAAAGCCCGAAGAATGTAAAGGAAGTAAAAATGAAACAGAAGAAATATTATGTCCATTTTGTGATGGATTGTATGCAGATCCGCCATCTGAGGACTGGATACAGTGTTCTAAGTGTAATAAGTAGTGGCACGAGAAATGTACTTCCTATGAAGCAGGAAATTTTACATGCGAACTATGTTAGTCTAGTATCGCGTACTCTTATAATTACTACTGCGTACTCATATAACCACGCTTTACAAGAGTACGCAATTGTACAAATTTTAAAAACCATTTTTGTTTCAGTTGTAATAACACTAAATTGCCTTAAGTATTAACAAACTGTTCCAAAATTAAAGCAGTCTCACAATGGTTTCAATCATTTTGTTGCTTTCAGTTTAGTAAACGAAATACCGAAGAAAGTTTACTAAGTGCGTACTCTTGTCCCTATTTCTAGGTATTTTCAATATCATAAGTATTGCTTGACACTTAGGTATGATTGATGATATGTTTAAATAAAAAAAATTTCAATTCGAAATGTAAGGATTACAATTTTTTGTGTGTGGTACTGACAAATACCGATATAACAATATACTTAGTCGGTAAAGAGAATTATTGATGAATTAGAGTTGGAAGCCCGTATATAAGGCCGGACTCGAATAAAGGAAAATCATTTTCTCGTTACTACGCGAAAATTGAGGCATTACTCACATATAACTAGCATTGTATTTTATCCTCCAACTGCTCAGATGGCTCTAATCTATTCTCGAAATTTAACATTATATGTCCTTTCTATTAAGATTTATCTATGGCACTAGCAATAGAACAAAACATTTGACCGCACTAGCCGAAGAATTACTAAATCTCAGCAAGAAAGTGAGGTAAATTATGAGAATATTCAAACTATACTCAAAGAAGTAGGAGATAATATAATAAATTTTACTGGTTTAGTTAAAGAAACTTGTAAAATTAATTTAAAAGCAAATTATAATCCTGTTTTGTAAAGCAGTTGGCAGTAGTTGGTTTTAGAAGTATCAATAAGAATGGAATGATGTAATGGCTAGGGTTAAAAATAAAACAAAATGTAATGTTAAATAAGGATATTACTAATAAGTAAAAGAGACATTATTTTGCTTGAATCCTTTAATTTCTAGAAAGTATACATGTTATACCTATACAAGACATAGAAGAATTAGTAATGATAGGTCCTAATTCTGAGCTTTCGTTAAGTTGAAACGCATGATTCCATCATTCCAAGTAGGCAAAACCCGCAAGAAGATGTACTACATTTGGTTTCTTTAGCAACGCGAAAAATGTGTAAGAGATCCATGTTTAAATAACAATTTTTATTTATCTATTCTTTATTTTTGGAAACAATACATAATTTATTAATATTGGACAGTTTTTCAAGTAGAACTTATCGTCCTAAATTTGGATTAATGTTTGTAATAGAATTTATGACAAAATAGGTGGTGGAATAAAAATAAAAAATATTTTATATAATTGTGTGATTAATATTTTTTATATTTGTATTTATTATCTAATATTACAGCTTATAAGCATGATCAAGTGACTTACTTTACACAGACCGTGTGGCCTAATGGATAAGGCGTCGGACTTCGGATCCGAAGATTGCAGGTTCGAGTCCTGTCACGGTCGAACTTGTTTTTGGTAGTTAAAAAGACTAAATCCTTTAATTTTTTTTAATTATGTCGCCAGTATTAATAAAAACTAATGTTAAAATTTCAATTTTAAAGTTCTTTCATTAAATTAATAATTAAATTAATTCTTTTGTATTTCAATAGCTGGAGGGCCCTCTATACGCTACTAGTATGAATTAGTCAGCGGGACATTTACATAGATATCTGTAAAAAATGGTGAAATGAATTATATGAAACTGTAAAAATACAAATTAGAAGAATTAGTCAGCGGGACATTGACATAGATATCTGTAAAAACGGTGAAATGAATTATAGGAAACTGTAAAAATACTAATTACAGTGCGGAGCTTATTGTTACTTCATACGTACAGATGTCAGCACAAGTTACTTTTAGAATTTATTTGTGTCAAAATAGATCTTTTATTTATTACATTAACTTTAATTAATGTAATAAATATTATGCTATACTATTATGCCCCTTAATATCACAAAGGCAAAAGTAGCAATCTTCATGATGATTTTGCGGTTCTCTCCAAACCATCGGTATTCTATTCCCTTTGGTCCAATGTCTTAAACCTTCTTCACATACCTTACAAACAACGTGCGGTGCCCAATCTTTATCTTGATCTCCTAATTTGATTTTGAAATAAGCATAATATGCATTTTTCACAAATTCACCAATTGGTCTCTTAAACTTTTTCAAAACGAAATATCCACAAATATTACAGAAATCATCTGGTTTGTTCTTGCAACACCGGCTAGACATATTTTTAAGCAATGTTTATTTATCAAATACCACGCACAACACTAAAGACAAATTAATTTTACTTGTTTACTGATCGACACTCAGAGCTATAATGAAGTAAATGACATTAAAATATACATTTTATTTGGAGTGATAAACTTGAAATCCTTCTTCGCAGTACTAATAAAGTGAACGCATAATAAATAGGATTTAGCAGGTAAAAATTCCCGGAAATCTTGTTCAAAATTAATACATGTAATAAAAGATTTACATCAGGTAATGGGAGCCTATTTAACAAATTTCTTTAAAACCACAACAGAAAATCATTTTTGGGTTAATACCTAGAATTTGAAGTAGTACATTCATTTTAAAATGTATTAAAACGCCTATTATAATATTTTTTTTATATTTTTTTCTTGTTCTTTTGTGCAAAAAGAAATCTGTGGGTGGTAGAGACCAACTGTATTTTAATTAGTTATTGCTATATAAAAACTGAGCTTAACTAACAAAAATCACGTCATCACAAATTTTATGCAGGCCTGTGTTATTCATTACATTAGTATAAATAATATCGGTATTTAAAGACAGGGAATAATATTTTTTTTAAGTAAATTTTCGTTGTTTTAATCTTTTATTTATATCCAAGCATGGAATGGTTAAATAATTATAAGTAATAACCTATATTAACATGCTCATTTAGATTACATTACACTCACTGTTAGGAAGTATAGATGAGTAATTTTTTATATATTTGTACATTTACTTATTTACTTAATATTCATTCGAAAAGTAATTTCGTCAGTTCTGAAACGCCTATTTCTATATTGGTCGTTTCCAATAAGCTATGGTGTATAATAATCAGTTAATTTAGATAGAATATGTTAGGCTACTGCTTCTTTTTTAGCATATAACGTGATTTTGGAAAGATTTTGGCGGTTATTATTAATGTTTGTTACACAATAAAATAAGTCTATTAACTATAGAAATTCTTATATAATCCAGAACTAAATACATAGGTACTTAAATAACTAGATGTTGCTCTACATTTCAAATTACCAGAACAACATCTTCAAGTTTAGTATTTTAATAAGAGAGACTTTATACAGTAAGTGGGGCCTTATATCGCGTGTTCGTTTAATACTGAAGCTGACGTCTGTCAAATTTTGGAAATTTCTTTGTTTTGTATTTTCCACACTGAGAATTATAGTTATTGTCAATTGGTGTTAAGTGTTAAGAAGAAACAAGTACTGTTCATACAAAAATGTAAAAAACCCAGGAAATATGGAGTCATTGTTTAAGGTACAGGTAGTGTATTGGTGAAAATTGTACATAGTTTCCAAAAAGAAATTAAAAAAAAAGAAAATTTATTGATCAATGTTATTTATTTAAAAACTTAAGTTTATTGTGGTGTTTAACTGTTAATTTTATATTGATCTCTTTTGCTTTAAGTTTGACATCGTCTCCCAAAAGTTTAGTTTGTTCAGTTCTATGTAATAAATAAAGCAATGAAATATAAAATAAATTTTTTTTTTTTTATTTTAAATTTGTTATTTGCCGCTTTCTTTATTCCGAAATTTTTTCGAAAGTCGGTATTATTTTTTCGTCAAAAATATTTTTTCAACATCTGAAAAGGCAGTTGAAGCACATACACAGAACGTTTTAGAAATATCGACCTCTGGCTGCCAAAAATTTCTTAGAACAGCGTCGACCATCTGCTAAAGTTATACCGTCTGGAAACGTGGTAAGTTAACGACACTGCTGCGCAAGATGCGACATCCCCACCAACTTTACATCCCCGATGTGTTTATTCAATGTATAGTGTAGCATTTGACTGGATAAGCAATCGGGATAGGTCAGTAGCAGGTGTGGTATACACATATGTGTTGCGTATGTACTCGTATTTCCATCGTATCTATCGTCGATGTATCTGATCAGACTGGGCGCAGACTGGTATGGTACCTCCCTTCGCCCTTATCTAATGTATTGGTGGTATTACGAACGGCGGCTTGTGCTTGTTATCGGGATGTGGATGTGCCGTGCTAATAATAATGAAATTATTCTAAAATAAATAAAATAATTAGTGGTGCTGGTTAAGTTTCTTCAAAGGTCCAGGACTTGCGTGATGATTGTTAATTAAAATATATATATATAACTTACTTACTAAATAAGTAAAACACATAAGCGTTGTCCTTAAAGTTTGTATTTATATTTACATAAGGAAGAAATTGAATTTGTTATATTTAAAAGTAATTAAAACAAAAGTAATATATACACAAGGAGCGGTATTAAATATGTAATTGAAAATTAACACACAATACTCTGAAACGAACGTTTTATTGAGCAGTAAATCGAGGGTTAATTGAATACGATTAATATAAAATAATCTCTGTATCGAACAATACAGAGTTACCTTTGGTTGGCGATGATGGTCACGTGGCCTCCGCAGATATACCTGGTCAAGTATATGTAGAGCGATTCTTAGAAGCGAAAGACACCGGGCGGCATCGTGGCGTGTACTTGGACAGTACGATGAGTAAGATCTGTGTGTTACGCGAGTTCTAACGAGAAGCTCTCTGATAGTTTTTGTGTCGATAGAAAAGTTCTAGAAAAGATCTGTTCTATGACCTGTCGAAGAGAGGGTCGATATCTTGAGTAATAATTAATTAAGAAGCGAGGGACCTGAAGATGTGTTCTATCGATGGCATAAATATTATTAAAATAACGCTTGTGACATAAGCTTCCTAATGATATGAAACACCACATATGAAAGAAGATGTATATAATTAAATTAAAACAAATTAAAATGAAATGTATCTAGAAAGAAATTCCACAGTAACGTTGTTGGGTCAGGTACAAAACAGGGGTTACTGACGGTCAGGATATAACAAAAGAAATGCTTTCTCTTTGCAACGAAACTGTACAGAAGAAAAATGTCTTACGTTAAATATTTTAGATCGAGATATTTAAAGAAGAATATATTATTTAAAAATATATTAAAATATTTTTATATGCAGAGCTTCGTTCACGTCTCCGCCGTTAACTTACCACGTTTCCAGACGGTGTACCATGCCTACAATTTAATTTTCATTTAGAGTAGCGTGTAATTTCGATATAAATTTGGAAACACTGTGGAACAGTAAGGTTTTTCCAAAGTCAAATTTTGACAACAGTTATCTGATATTACAATTTAGTTGTGTTACGATCTTAATCTAATATCTTGTGAAATGCTTTAAATAAAAGACATTTATTTACAGAAATGCGCTTATTGTAAAAATACTACGTTCAAGAAGATGCTCGAAATGTTGTCCAGATTACTACAGAGAACTCTCCGTTTCATGTTTTCAAATTTGTTTGGCAAATGTGGGATTATATTATCACCAACTTCTCTAATACTATTGCAAAGTTCTTGAATTGTATGTTGTAGTGTTCTAAAAATCGAGTTCTTTATGTGCGGAAAAATTAAGTAATCCAGAATTGTGAAATCTGGTGACCATGGAGGAAAATTCACTATTTGATTATTAAAGAACTCTTCCAAACGTTGAGCCGTATGTGGTGGAGAATTGTCTTGTTGGAAAAATTTGAAATTTGTAATTTCATCGTCATATAATTGATTAATAAGGAGTACTAATAAGTCATTTCGGTATCTTTCAACATTTGTTCTTCCATTAAAAAATATTGGTCCAATGATTTGCCTCCTTAACACCCCCGGCCAAACACGTATGCATACGTTATAGGTATGTAATGATATTTCCACAGATTCAAGTGGTTTTTGTGCCGAACATATTTACATATTTTGTTTGTTTAAATATCCCGAAAGATGAAATCAGGCTTTATCAGTAAAAAAAACATTTATTAAGAACATTATCATTATTCAAATTATACAAGAACTATTGGAAGTACTCGGTTGTTCTATCGTAATCAACTGAACTTCTTGCGACAGTTTCGCAATGGATTTCTTCGGTGAGTTTTCCATTCGATTCCGAAACATCTTCAATGCAATCAACAGTTCTTTTTTTTATGTGCTTCACTCCCGGATTTACGCAATACTGTCCTGGTTTCACGAAATCTGTCAACGCAACCGTGAATTTGACTAGTCAGTTGTTTATACGTAATTGCAAGATTAGGGAACTCTTGTTGAAAGTTCTATATACATTGATTGATTGCATAAAGCCACTGGCATTTACTAATCTACCAGTTCTAAAATAATTTTCAACAGTAAAAACATTGTGTTGAATTTCTAACATGGTAATAAATAGTCTAATTGATAAGTAGAGCTGAGGATGTTTGCGGTATAACCATGGTTATATCATGTAACCATAGTAATTTACTATGGTTACATGATATAACCATGGTTATACCGCAAACATCCTCAGCTCTATTGATAAGACAACCTTTTAATAAATTGACTTAACTACGACAGTTGTCAAAATTTTACTTTCGAAAAACTTTACTGTTATACAGTGTTCATCAATTTATATTGAAGTCATAGGCTAGTTTAAATGAAAATTTAATTGAAGACATGGTAGATCTTAAAGCAATTTATATGTATAGTTTATTTCAAATTGTAATAATATAACTTTGAACGGGTCTAATGCTTTTATTTCACCACCTGCGGCAATAACTACCTGGCCGCTCAATACGATTACCTTTTACGTAAACAAACTGCTGAGGTCCGTAATGACAAAATTTAAGTAAATTGTAATTACTGCAATTTAGATGAAATAAAATTTAATAATAGTATAAGTACCAACAGTTGTTAATTTGATATATAGTTATTATATATAGTTAAATAGTCATTAAATTACAATTTAGATGAAATAAGTGATTAATTTATTAAACAAAATTTAAGTAAGTATAGTTAGGAGAGTTATATAGAGAGTATATATAACATCTAATATTGAGTCTATTTATCATTTATTGTTAATCTTTACTGCTGTATACATATTTGATTTTTCTCTCTTTACTTAACGAACATGTGGCGATCTTTTGCTGAAAGTGTTAGTGATTATGATGTGGATAGTGATAATATTGTTGGAGCACGACAGAGAAAGCATATATCAGAAGAGGCAAAACAGATAATTTTCAATGTCTATCATACCCGGATGGAAGAAAATAACGAACTATAAACTCAGAACATTCAACGAACGTCGCAATTAACCAAGGTGCCTTTTGGAACAATATATAAAATAATTAAGAATAACGCAGGGCCTCGAAAGCAAAGAAGTGACAAAGGAGCACCGAGAAAAATTGAAGAGTATGAAATTGATACTATTAGGCAGCTAGTATACTCCTTCTACAGAGGAAATGTTGTATCTACTTTTGACTGCTTACATAAAAGAATCAGTGATGAGCCTATAAATATTCAGTGTTCTAACGCAACCTTGTGGCGGACGCACAATTATGGAAAGTCCGAGATTACAGAAACTTCGATATGAATACTTAACGGCAATTAGAAGGTATAGACAGGAAGGACGATTCATATGTTATTTAGACGAGACGTGGTATGACACCCATGACACAATTTGTAAAGGTTGGGTGGATAGTTCAAGTATGTGTCAGTTGGACGCGCCGGTTTCGAGAGGGAAGAGAATAATCATTCTTCATGCAGGGTCAGAAAAAGGATGGATCGGACAGCCGCTATTATCTGCTAAAAATGTTAAATCCTCAAGATTAGATTACCATGAAGATATGACCTCATCTTTATTTGAAGAATGGTTTTGTGACACTTTGCTGCCAAATTTACCAAAAGATAGTGTGATAGTGATGGACAACGCTCCGTATCATTCTCGACACCAAAGTTCCTACAAAATGTAATAATAAGAAAGATATCAAAACATTTTTAGAAGCAAATGATTTATATTTTAAGGATCATTATACAAAAAAAAACAATTAATAGAGGTGATGAAGACAATATTTAAAGGATTATTATGTGGATAACAGAGCCAAAGAAGCAGGACATACAATTTTGCGTTTACCACCATACCATTGCATTTTCAATCCCATTGAATTGATATGGGCTCAACTGAAAAATACCATAAGACGAACAAATCAAACACCGAAATTTAGTGAAAGCAGTGTAACACACATAACAAATGCTATGGAACATATAACTGCTGTAAATGGGAAAAATGCTGTTAAACACGCAATAGCAAAAGAGGACGAATATATGCGCATGTACAAAATAGTAGCACCTTTGATTATAAATTGGCAATACGATTCAGACACAGACATCGATTTGCAAGACGACTCAATCACAGATGATTTATAAAATGCGGTGACACATAAAAATTTTATTGTGTATTACAAATAAATTAGCTTTATATATCTATATGTATCCACTACACATGTTGCCACACGATTTGTAATTTTTTCTTTGTATATAAACCCAATGTACATATATTTTTTATTATATACTTGAAAATAACAGCGTTTTATTATTATATTATAGGGCCCTAATTTATAGTCAATACGGCCCCTAAATTCATACGTTGCAAATAGGTAAACCGTACCCGTTCAATAAGGAGGCCAGGTATCATAATTACCATCACAGAAGGTGGTGCAATAAAAGCATTAGAGCCGTTCAAAGTTATATTCTTATAATTTGAAATAAACTATACTAGTACGAATTTATGTTTGTACTTATACCAATGACATTCACAGCAATCCTTGTATAAAATAATTCATGAAACTTGAGAAAACTTTGGCATCGTTTTAATATATAGGCGGATTAACGCGAACAATACCAGTTTTGATCATCCCCACAACTGACAAATAGCAGGTATTCCGAGTTACCTGGGGCCAGTTGCATTGTAAAGTTATGGAGAACTAATCTCTATCATTAGCCTAGGGCCCTTGATTCATGAATGCGACGTGATTGCAAGCGATCATTTGAATTAATTATCTGCAGTAGTAAATTACGTTTAACTGATGGCTATTAATTTGAACATCTTATATAGACAGCAATTTGTGTCGCCCCAAACATTATTTCTATTTCAAATCTTGTTACACATATTTTTTTAATTTTAAATTGATAAATTTCGTTGTTTGATTGTATGTTGTCTAACCACTAATTTTGTAGTTCTAGTATTTGCCTGTTTTTGTCACTTCTCGATATTTAGCGGATAAAGTTATCTTCTAGATAATTTTATGTGCTTCTAGATCAGATTATTACAAGTGGTTTAATTTAATTTGTAATATAAAACTTATGAAAGTATTAAGCCACTTATTATCCTGATGAATAAAAGATAAGTTATATAGTGGATTTTAATAGATATGTTTTTATTGAGAAAAATATAATATAATGCCTTTAGTGTAAGACAAAGTAAATAATACATATCACAAATTATCCATAAAAATTCTCAATAATTAGAAGCTGTTCTATTTAAAAATTAAATTATTTTGGTCATCCCATCATTTTCGATTGATTGTATACGATGTCTTTTATATATTGCATATTGGAACATAGAGGGCGTCATTAATTAAATGTCAGTACTAAAAAGTAACCTTCATATTTAGTTAGCCTAAATCCAACGCAGTGTTGTTCCGTCTACCGATTTTTCGGTAGATCTACCGATTTTTCTACACTTCTACCGATCTACCGATGAAGCCATCACCATATCTACGGATTTTTAAACGAATGAGAAAAAATAAATAAAATTGTGCTAAAACTGTTTATATTCATATAAATATTTACAGGGGTATTTTTTTTAATGTATAATAAAGAATAAAAATACAATATAATAAATTACTACTATAATGGCATTCATTTTTAATCTATGACTATAATAAATAGAAAATTAAAACAGGCAAGTAATTTTATGAGTAGGAACAGTAATAAAAGCTACTATGGATTGTAGTCGATATAATGCTTGAATTCAAAGGCAACAATTATGTATGTCGGTAGGTATTTATTTGCACGCTTCTCAAGCGCTCTTTATTCTAAATAAAGGGACTATTCTGGTTAAAAATTATCTTAAAGAAACATTGTTTTTCAAATAAAATACTTATTCCCCCGAAAATAATTATTTCAAAATACTACAACAATGAAATAATCCTTTTCATTCGAACAAATGAATGAATGAAATAAATATAACATATCATTCAATAATGAATAAAAGCGATATCTATTTGGTTATTTGCTTATTTCTATGAGTTTAAAACAGTGGGGCATCTTGAGTGAAGTTTGTTTCTGTTTTTGCATTTAAAATTTGAAATCAGTATCCTATATCGGTTCTAGAAGAACACATACATAGGTATCACTTGATTTTTTTAAAATTAATATACCTAGTGTTAAAATATGGGTAGTGACAGTGACTGTGAACAAGCTGGCCCAAGTAATATAGCAAAAAAGATAAAATATTCCCAAAATTATAAGGAAGTTTGGGAAAAGCTGGAAGACTTTGAGAGATGGCTTTATAGAAGTAAAAAGGGAAAACATTTTGCAAGATGTAATATCTGCAGTAAAGATATTAATATTTCTAGCGGAAAAGATTCTCTAATGAAACACAGTTTTTCGATAATTCATAAACATACAGCAAGGATGATATGCAAACAGCCGCGTTTAACCGAATCTTCAGCAGGTATGGCAGAATCGGCGCGAATAAAGAATAATATTGCCGAAGGTATGATTATTTAAAATTTTCGTAGTGTTTCACTAATTTGCTTTGATAAAAGCTAACTCTTGGTGCATTTGCGGTTTATTTAGTATATCTTTGCAATCTGCAATTGCTATCGAGTCGTTCGAAAAAGAGAGAATGGATTCTCTTATCTGTTCAAAGGTATCTGAATAAAATACAGCGATATCAAGCCATGTGCTCCATCTTGTTATTATGGATTGTTGTGGCAGTGCCAGACTAGGTAACTTATCTTTGTATGCTTGAACCCTCAGTGGTGCTTTAATAAATACGTTTTTTTAACAAATTGATCAATAAATCAATATCTGGTAATGTGTAACGTATTTCTTCTGCTACTCTGTTAACAGCGTGGGCCAAACATGTTACGTGCATCATGTTTTTCAATCCCGGGATTACGGGATTTTTGAAGCGTAATCCCGGGATTAAACTATGTGGTTTCTAATTGGGCTCAAATGAAAAAAAAAATTAAAAATTATTTATTAATATTGTTGCACAATACAATACACAATATACTAAGATAAGGAACAAATAAGACAATACAAAAAACTATTTAGAATTTCGAAAATGCAATCGCAGAAATATCAAATCATCCAATGTTTGACTTCCAACCCTGCTTCGTAGTTTATTGCCAACATAAGCAGCAGCTGAAAACGCTCGCTCAGGTTCTACACTGGATTGAGTAATAGACAATAAATATCTATATGCTAATTCTAAGTGATATCTACGAACTCTCCCATTTTAGAACAGGTTCATTTCGCGTCTAATACTATTTACCAACCTCGATTCATTTTGTACTTCAGCATCTGGGGATTCCATGTTCTTATTAATTTCCGGCTGTAACTTTTCCTTTAGTGTCAATTGGGGTTGGGAGGTTTGTTGCCTTGGCTCGTCATCTGTTTGTGATCCTGACATTTCTTCCTCTTCCGTGTCATCTCGGCTACTTAGTTTTTTAACAATACTCTTTATTTGCTCCCTCACTAAAGCCTGTGTAGAAATTGGAAATAAGTCAAGCCATTCCCAATCCGATAATAACTGATTTTCGTCATCTTTTCTTGGATTTTGTAAATAATTCAACACACCAGCTAAATCATGATTTCGTCGTTGGTTTATACGTTCCACTAAGGATGTTATCATTTTATTGGCGAGTGCTGAGTTTTTGCTAGACAATTGTTTTATAAGAAATTTCAAAGCGGCATCAGCTGTGCATAAATTAGCATCTCGTCGACAGATTGCTTCTATTGTTAATTTAATTGGGGTCAGCACATCAACAATTTTATTTACCAAGTCAAAATCAGCATCTTCTAAACGGATTGGATGATTGAGATCTATAAGAGCTTTTTGAATGCAGGTTGCTGCTGTCCTACCTTTATCATAACGTTCGGTCCATCGGTTACAGTAGCCACGATGTCAGTTTCCAGGGAAATATCAAATTTACTTAGACGCCCTTTCAATATACGAAGACAATTTTCAGCTGTCATACCTCCATGAATAGGAACGAGTCCTAAGTTCCAAATTTTTTTATATGAATGAACGTTGATATCTATGTATCGTTTTCTGGACGTCGATGTCCACTTGTCGAAAGATAGACTGAATCTTTCACCTGCACTTTTCAAATGTTTTAATTCTGCAGTTACTTGCTTTCTGATTTTTTCATTGTAATTCATAACACGCTTTCGAATTGTGACGGCTGATTGTGGTAAATCCGTGTATTTCGTTAAGAGCAAATCGTCTGAAGTTATGAATATACTGAATGGAAATCCATCTGATGCAATCATTCTTCCCAAAACATCATTCAGGCTATCGTCGGCGCTTTTAGTAAAATAATCTTCTAACCTTCACTTAGCTGGCGGCGGTGCTGTGTTCAGATATTTAGAATCTTGACTTGTTGAAGCTGTTAAACGACTAACGTCAGCTAAAATCTTAATGTTATGTTTTGATGACAAATGTGTATGTAATCCCTTAGTTGATCCAACCAAAGTCTTGAGAATGGCAGGGCATCGCTTACATTTAGCACTATTCCCGTCTTTCGCAACTAAGAAATAACTCGACACTGACGACGTCTCACTGTTTTTTTATGTTGAACAAAGTCTCCCGCCATTTAAAATAACTTTTTCAGATAATGGACTTTTAAATTTAAATGACGTAACCTGTGTAACCTTGTCGCTGGTAGAATAATAAATGAAAAAAGTGAATCCTAATAAGCGTATTTATACTTTCGTACAGGGAATCCCCAGTAACATCCCCAACAATACTATGATATATCATATGAGGTGATCGGGTGTTTTCCCTGTTGGCCAGTTGGGGGAATTACTTTAACAGTATTGTATTGAAGTACGCCGGTCGGGGAAGTCCCTTCTAAGTTATATATTATCTAGGCTGTACCTGTGTAGTTCTTTTCGTACGGCGTACCTAAGGTTGATTTTTTGTCTTTATGTAATAAGTGCCCTTAATATAATCTAGGTAAGGTCATTGTCAAGGCGCAACGGATTACGGAATGCAAACTGGCAATCTCGAAAATCCCGAGATTAGCCAAGTACAGTCTCAGGATTTACGGGATCAAAACCCGGCCGGGATCCCGATATTCCGGGATTCAGGATCCCGGGATTGTATTCTCTATATGTTATCTATAGATTTGAAATAAGTATATGGATGGTTCAAACTGCGACAAAGTCGGTAACGAATTCATGAAGCTATTTTTGTGGACCTTCTTTTCTCGGGGACAAGTTTATGTATATTTTGTCAGGTACGAGTTTAACTAATTACTGAATTTTATTTTTGGGACGAGTTTAGGTACGTCCGTTCTCACAATTCTGCTTTTCTATTTTCTAGCGACAGTAATATCATCTAGTCAACTTGTGGAACAGAAACGTGTGAGGAATCGACAGATCCGATCAAAATATTAGCCTGTACCCCATATTAATATATCCTACTTTCTTCCCAATCAAATTCTTTGGTTGACGATAGTTCAAAAACTACTGACGCAATTATGGCAAAACTTTGTATGCAGCTGGGGTTGTTGTCCGTTCATGTAAAGATTCTTGACTGGGGGTAGCTTCTCTTTCTTTGTCGTTATTTTCTTCATTGTCTTCCTTTTTATTTTTGGAAAGCGGTGGCCTAGGACCTTTATGTACAGTAGTTGGTTCTACCGTGGTTGTAACGATGTCTGATCTTGGATGAAGTGGAGATTGTTGACCAACGTTAGGTGAACTATCATCACTATTTTTTCTTGTATTAGGTTCGTTTGACAATTCCACATGTGCAGTAACATTTTTTAATTCTGTCAATGAAGAGTGGTTCTGAGAGTCCTCTTCATTTTTATAATTTCTGTTCGATGATGTCTTGTTGGATATTTGTTCTTGACTGTCAGATAATTGAAGTCGGCTGTCTATATTTGTTTTAGTGTCATTGATATTATCTTGAAAAGCTGTTTCTTTCTCTAAGACTGCCTGAAGATGCGTTGATGTCTTATTTTCTGCATCATTTGCACGCATCATAGTCTTATTTGGTACAAAATATTCTTCTTCATCAACATTTTTATCCTCGTCTTTGCATGCTACTGTTTCGTTTTTATTCTGTTCTAACTTATCATTTTCATCATGGCTGTCGCCTTCCTTGATATTTTTTCCCATTGTTTTGAGTATTATCTCGTCAATATCTTTAGGTGCAAGATATGATGATCCTGATTTTTCTTTTTTTTATTGCATAGCTTTGTCGATTTCCTTATCTAACTTGCAGGCTATAGCTTCAGCGTTAGTCGCTGCATCAGATACTTTGTGTAGTTCCACATCTAATCTTGACGGCCCTCCTTTGTTTAAAGTGAAGACATGAGCAGTGTCGATAACCACAGGATGAATCGATTTTACAAATTTTTTGGTCTTATTCTTTGCTAGGATTACTAGTTCTTCTAGAGAATCTATTTTAATATTGAGCATTTTTGCTAGTAATCTTTGAAAAGGCCCTGGTCCAAATGAACCAACTGTATAATATCTATCGTCTCCGTAGGATAGACCTCCTTGATCTTCGTTGGAACTGCTGTGCCTGCTGGAAATAACAACTTTTTCTTCGTTATCGAAATCTTGTACAACTGCTGGTTCGTCTATTTGACTATTTTGTGTCTGTTGGTCAAGGCAGGATTCGTATTTTTCGCAGAGCTTTTTGCAACTTTCACACTTTCCTTTGCTTTTGCACATTGGACCACCCATACAGTTGTCGCAGCTCCTCTTGAAGAAAGTAGATGCAGTATCTCGTCTAATCAATGGAAGATTTACGCTTGGATTTCGTGACAGACCAACGAAGTTCTCTTCAGTTTTACATCTCTTCTCCTTTACGGTTTGCTCCAACGATCCGTCCTGTGATTCTACTAAATTATCTAGCGGCTGTCCGTGGTCTTCCGAGATAACGTCCAGAAATTTCGGTTTAGACTGGTCATAACTGTTGCGGTTCCTGGCCTTATCAGAAACACCCGTCGCCAGAAGGGATTCTTCTCTTTTGATTCTATCTTTGTATTCCTGAATTCTCTCCTGCCAGGATGTCTGACATCACAGTAATAATATGTGACTGAATACGTTACGAAAGGGCTCTTCAATTACCGTCCAATCGTGAACATAAAAACTCTAGTTCGAACATTAGTATTCTTGTAAAAATCGCTTATGATTCTTATGAATATAACATAAAGTAATAACTATGGCGATTGTTAATAAAGGAAGGTACGAAAAAAAAAACAGAATGACTAGCAACGTGCTACCATATATTTATAATAAATTTGCTTACGTGTTTAATGAAATTTTTAGACAAAGAATTAAAATTAATATTTAACGACAAGAAAAGCATATTACGTATCTAATATCGTAACAAAAGTGGTAGTTGCATTCGACGCACAAAAGCTAGCCGTAGAGCGTGACCTTTTGCACTGAATATTATTATGAATTAATTTGTCGGCTCCTAGAAATTCAAATTTGCTTTGAGCGTGTGAGGTATTCGTGTAAATATTAAAAGCGGCATTAAATCTAAATGGCGCGTAATTACGTTTGCGC
This sequence comes from Melolontha melolontha, assembly GCA_935421215.2. Taxonomy (NCBI): domain Eukaryota; kingdom Metazoa; phylum Arthropoda; class Insecta; order Coleoptera; family Scarabaeidae; genus Melolontha; species Melolontha melolontha. Next base: position 4,880,647 of record OW285237.1, on the reverse strand, counting down.
TATCGCTATGTCTATCAAGCTGAAATATGAGCAGCACAGCCCCACGCAGATAAATCCATGTGATTAATGAAGAGAATCAAATATTTGTTACGTTCCATCACCTATTTATATGTCTATGTTGCGAACTTCTTCGGTGATTTATTGTCATTTTGTTTCGAGTGGTTCTCATGTTCCGTACATGCACGCACACTGGAGTAACGCTCACGTTCGTCCTGGAAAAAAAATGAAAAATGGACTTAGGCGGTTTATCGTCCTGAAATACGAACTGGTCTTTGCGTTGAATGGATGTTAGAGTGAACCGAGGGATTCGTGCTTAAGTTAAATGCTGCACAAGTAATGACACAACTACATTATGTATTTATATCGGCTGTTTAGCTTCAAAATAAATATAAATACGTATGTACAGCCTAAATAATACCGGTCGAAATAAAAATATTGATATTTTTAAAATTTCGTTTTTAAAAATGTTCATTAATGATTGAGACTGACGCCTATTCAATCCAATATGGATGGTTACCTACGTTATTTTAATAAGGTTGCTGACTTAACAAGGCTACTTATTAGTAGAGCAGACCAATTTCCGTGCGCGCCATGATTGCCGATATGGGAGTGTAATTCGTAATATATTAGAATATGCGATAGAATAGGGACGCAACATGAGCTTGTTACCGATATAAATATAGAAGTAGAGACATTTATTCTATCAGAAATCAGTAAGCGAAACACGCGAGAGGAATTGATCGAAAGCATGTGTAGATTCCTTGCGAAATGAACTTACAGATACTAATTGAAAACAGAATGTGGCCCAAAGACTAGCAACATGTTTAGAAAGAAGAGGCGAACATTTCGAGCAACCGTTATAATATTTGTTGATTACTTTGTTATGTAATTTCATGATTAAATACATTACTGAAACACTTTCTTCTTTTATTGAAATCTAAAGAACAAAAATAAATTAAGCTAAAGTGCATATGAACTTTTTGTTCAAAATCACCTCTAGAACGCATGGCCAAAGTTGTCGGTTACCTCAGGGAACACCCTGTATATATGTAAATCAGGGAAATGCTTGTCTAGTTTTAACATATTATTGAAGATTTATATTTCAGCTTTCCATTCCGAATTCCTGGGTGCCAACAGATCGCGATACATCCAGGACACAAGCGAACCAGGTTTGAAATTTTAGGGACGTTGAATGTTAGTGCTATTACATACGTAGACACAATTAATGTTCTTCTTGTTGTTAAGTGGTGGCAGATCCCTTTTATGAATTCGTAGAGTTCTGTCAACTGTTAGGTATTTTGTGTGCACCAGTTGTTTGCAGTCGTTTCTACCAGAATTATTAAATGGTTTTATTATGCGCTATGCGAGTACTTAAAAGATAATAAGTAGAGCAGACCAATTTCCGTGCGCGCCATGAGCGCCGGTATGGGAGTGTAATTCGTAATATATTAGAATATGCGATAGAATAGGGACACAACATGTCTTAATAATTTCTGGTTGATAGCAAGGTAGTTGTGTTTGGTTGAATGTATCTCTTCTTCAGCAGGGGCGTACCGACGATCCTGTAGAAAGGTGAAATACGTATCTGCGTCTCTGGAGAGGAGATACATTCACAAATATATAACTTGTATTGTGTTCTTCACACCCCATTTTTAATAATATTTTAGATTATTAAAAATACTTTTGTATTATACAAGTTGGTGTGGTTTTTACTCACTCATGTATGTTTCAAATTATTTTGTTATATACACAACATGAGCTTGTTACCGATATAAGTATAGAAGTAGGGACATTTATTCTATCAGAAATAATTAAATATACATTTGGTTTTCTGCTATTAAAGTAATATGCATAAACACACGAAAAATAAGAATAGTACATATTATAGCAGCGTTGTATCTACTATAAATAAAATGGAAAATGTATGAAATCAGTGATTGTGTACACGACAGAGGATTTAAAAAAAACACTTAACGTTTTAAGCGTCTTCCACGGATTGACAAACTGGAAAAACTCGATTGGATATTTTCAACATCAGGTGCGTTTCTAAGATTATTTCTGAAAAAAATGTCCGCCGTGAGGAAAAAATATGTTCATATTCAGAAAACGAGCGCCCTACATCTGGTGATGTTATATTCGCATAATCAAATACTTTTTTAAGCAACTTAACGCATCTGCAGACGTGCTCTCACAAATATGTGTTAAGGTGTCAAAATCTGCATTTCTGTCTAAAGCACTTTCAAATTTAATTAGAACACTTTCACTTTTTGCGTCTTCTACAGCACACAGTTGTGCATGAACATCTTTAACGATTTGCAGTGATTCCTCTAACGACAGCGACGAATTTTCTAATTTTGTTATTGCTTCTTCTAGTCCCAAGTAATTCTCACGAATACTTTGTAACTCCATTTTAATCTGGGCATCTTGAAATGTTTTCTGGCTTGTATTGATAGCTGCACTTTCTTTCGAATCGAATGATAAAACCACGTCCTTAATTTTTTCAAAATGTTCATGATAGTAAAACCCCGCCCGAAACCATGTACCCCAACGTGTCAGAATCGGCTGTGGTGGCTCAGGGGTATGGGGACACAATTCGTGAAATTTCCGAATACGTTTTGGAGATTTCAGGAATACTGCCTTTGTACTCGATATTAAAGCATCTACCTCTGGATAACATCTACGAACCCGTTCTGCCACAAGGTGTAGAGCATGGAATTTACAAATAAAATGTAACAAGTTAGAACAATATTTTCTAAGAGACCGGCCTACAGAACACATGGTTGCGGCACCATCTGTCATAAACATTAATACTTGGTCTTTCGAAAGTTTAAATTTTTCCAAAGTATCTAATAGCACCTCACACACAATCATAGTTACACATAGTTCATGTATAAACTGTTGTCGATTAATTTTGTTATTATTGTGATTTGAACTGCTTACGTGTTCTTTACAATGTGTTTTTGAGCAACACATTAGATATGTATTGCACACTAAACATTTAATTTTTGAGCCATCGGATATTAAGTCCGGGAAATCCATAATAAACTTATTCACTTCGTCTGACAACGGTCGTTTTCTCGATTTATGTGTCGACGACATTTTATTACGTATGCTTACACTTACATGCAGTCTAAGCAAGTACCAAACACATACTGAATGCTTTTTATTAGTTCTGATGCAATACAATCATCCTCACATCGGCGCACATGGCGCGCACGGAAGTTGGTGTGCTCTACTTATTAGTGACGTAGTATTCGAATAAGATATAATAAACAAATTTATTAATTGATTTACAAATAACTTCATTTTTTCCTCTTTAAAGGAACTACTTGAAGAATTAGAATAATACAAATATTTATTGCGTAGGGTAATTTAAATATCAAAATTTGATAAGAACTAAATTTAAAAGTTCAAGGTAGGGAAAAACATGGACTAAGAAAATATGAAATATTTGTTTACAAATATATTTGATAGACTAGGTCAGTGCAAAATGCTCTTTGCAACGCGTTAAACGTGCAATAGAATCGCGAAAACTGGTCTTTCTAAATTTTATTTAAGCTCAATAGCCATCCTTGGACTTACCTTTCGTGGGCGGGTGCTGTTAAAAATTCAAGTTAGGCGACCAGTACCACGGTCGCAGCTCAGTGAAGACGGTCGTGCGATTTTTAACGAAAATTTGTTAAACTAACTGATCGACATTAAAAAACTACTACTTTATAAGTGATTATACGTTACGCGGAGGACGCACATGTAATAACGTACCCACGTTGAACCAGGTTGGATCCAAGGAAGCTAGCCATATTAAAAGAAAACGAACAACAACCAAATAAGAAGTAATATCTGTTATACGTGTTCACGTCGAAAATAAAAATATCAACTACTAAGCAATGTATCATGTGTCAAAATATAATGAAAAGGTGAAGCCCTGTATTATGACTATAAACAAATGCACAAACATTAAGTTATACTAAAATGTTCGAAATAATGAACGGATCAAAACTTTTGATCGTGTCTGTACATTACGGTATAATATATAAGAATAAAAAAATATATCTACGTATAATGAGATCTTGAGACGCTTACAAGAATATTACAAACTTAGGCACAATATGAATTTTATTTTCAAACAAATGTAAAGCTAATTGTATTTCAATGTAAAATGATAGTTATGATTAAATGTTCCAAAATGAATTAACAAGCAATAAAGGTGAAATTTATCGCTTAATATTATACAGGGTGTCCAGAAACTCTCCTGACAAACGAAGACCGGAGATTCCTCTGATAATTTTAAGACAATTAAACCCAAATTCACTTAGTCCGAAAATGCTTCCTAAGGGAGCTAGAGTTCTTTGAAGATGGCGCCTTGTATTTATTTTTTTTTAAATTCCTCCAGAACGCTTCTATTTAGAAAAACAAAAACTGGTATGCTTATTTATCCTCCAGAGATGAATCGATTCCATCAATTGCGAATTTCTAGTACCGGTCATAGGCGTTCGTTTTGGGTAGGTCAACGGTTATTTTAAGGCATAACTTTTTTGTCTTTAACTTTTAAGCATTTGTGACACTAGATTATTAAATTTTCAGGTATTCCAGTACTAAAATGTACTCTTACTTTAAGTCGGTAGGATACACCGTTTTCTAGAAAAATCGATTTGTAAATTTTTCGTTTTTTCTTCATTAAAGTTCAATTTATTATGTACCTACTTATTTTTAGCGACGAAGTTGGCTTGGACTATCAAGGCATGGATGAAAATTAATTTAATAAATTAAAAACAAATTATTTATTACAATGGAACGAAACTAACAAAAAAAGAACAAGTATCAAAGGTAGATTGTTACAAAAGTTGCTCGATGTGATGACCATTAGTCTCTATGCATAAGTTTACCCTTTTGCTTAGAGAACGCCGAATTCTTGCAAAAATTCCAAAGCTATTTCTAAATTCGTTGCAAGCATCTTGTATCCTTAGCCAGAGTTGTGCGCGATTTTATATCGGAACGGAATAAACAAATGCTTTTATGTATCCCCAAACACAATAATCGCAAGGATTCAAATCCGGCGACCTTGCTGGCCAAGCAACTGGACCGCCTCTTCCAATCCAATGGTCTTCGTAGTTATTATCTAGAAAGTCTCGTACATTCCTTCTAAAGTTGGCCGGACAGCCGTCCTGTAGAAACCATAAGTTTTGCCGAATATTTAAACGCACCTCATCTAACAAATCAGGTAAAATATTTTGCAGGAAATGTAAGTAATCAGCACCATTTTAACGAGCAGGTAATTCCACAGGTTCAAGTAGATAATCGTCAACTACTCCTATCCAGACGTTTATGCTAAACCTATGCTGATGCTTAAAATTCTTGAACAACGTGGGGATTGTCACCAACGTACGAATAATAATGTGCATTATGTACATTAAAAATTCCATTTTTTGAGAATGTAGCTTCGTCACCAAACAAAATGTTCCTGAAGAAATATTCATCTTGATTTTTCTGATTTTGTAACCATGTAGCGAATTCTACGCGAACAGGAAAATCTCCTTCTAGCAGTGCTTGCACCTTTGTAAAATGAAAAGGATATAAACTTTCTTTGTGTAAGATATTTCCTACGGAAGATTTTGAAATTGTGGGGTACATGGCAGATAGTCTTCGAACGCTAATTTCTGGATTTTCCTCAACTTCCATTAAAATAGCATCTTCATGTTCTGCTGTTACATCATTATGTCTCCCTGTTTCATTATTTTTTGGGACCACTGAACCTGTTTCTCTTAATCGTTGATGAAGAGCTGTAAATGTTGAGTGAGTGGGATGCTGACGATTGGGAAATTTTTCAGCGTATCTACGTTGCGCCGCTCGAGCGTTACACCTCATTTCGCCATAAACTAAATGCATATCGGCGTATTCCTCAATAGTAAAAACGATTTTTTTTTAAATTGAAATCGTTGTGTTTGAATAACACAAAGTAAAAAATGAAAAGATAAACTTCGCGAACTGACAACAATTTGACAATGAAAAACGTAGGTTTTACTTCTGTTGGCAGTTCAGAGCTAACTATTGCAAAAAATAAAAAATTGAACTTTAATGAAGAAAAAACGAAAAATTTACAAATCGATTTTTCTAGAAAACGGTGTATCCTACCGACTTAAAGTAAGAGTACCTTTTAGTACTGGAATACCTGAAAATTTAATAATCTAGTGTCACAAATGCTTGAAAGTTAAAGACAAAAAAAGTTATGCCTTAAAATAACCGTTGACCTACCCAAAACGGACGCCTATGACCGGTACTAGAAATTCGCAACTGATGGAATCGATTCATCTCTGGAGGATAAATAAGCATACCAGTTTTTGTTTTTCTAAATAGAAGCGTTCTGGAGGAATTTAAAAAAAAATAAATACAAGGCGCCATCTTCAAAGAACTCTAGCTCCCTTAGGAAGTATTTTCGGACTAGGTGAATTTGGGTTTAATTGTCTTAAAATTATCAGAGGAAACTCCGGTCTTCGTTTGTCAGGAGAGTTTCTGGACACCTGTATAATATATCAATATATGTAAAACAATTAAAAATGTTAGAGAAATATCTCGATACTTGAAAACGGTATAATTAGTGGCAGAACTTAACTTTCGAAGTGTAGTCCAATATCTCGTCGATGGTGGCGTCTCTTCCTGTCTTCCTTTTTTCTCGCTAACGAGTCGATTAATTTATCTCTTAGCTAGCCCAGCTAACAACAGGCTAGTAACGTGAGCTAGTAACGGGAGCAGCTACGTCAACGGTAATGTGACCTGTAACGTAAGCCCTAAGATAATATTTTTTATTCTGATATATTCACAGATTCTGTGGGGAGCATGTGCTACACAAGTAATATGCAGCATATTAGGATATGTTTCCTCAAAGACACCTTTCCGGAAGTTGATAGACTTTTATCCGCTTTTAAAAAAGTTTTCAGAATAGCACCATTAAGAGTGGAAAAATTTCCATCATCTTTGTCACTGCCTGCCTCTCCAGTAATAATAAATATATACAGGCCCCCGACAGGAAACGTTGATGATTTCTTTGTTCTCCTGCAAACTGTATTGAAAGAGGTAAATCCGAAGTATCAGATCTTGCATTGTGGAGATTTTAATTTCGACCTCCTCGAGAAAGATAAAAAATCTGATCGATTAATGGATATATTAAGAACTCACAATCTAAAACAATCTATTTACAAACCTACTAGAATCACAAACACTAGTCGGACTCTTATTGATGATATATTTACAAACGTTGCATTCTATTGCAGCGAAGTACTAACGTCGGGTTTGTCAGATCATCAAGCACAGACAATATCATTGACGAATTTGAAATCATTGCAAATGTATACCAATAAAATCGAAAAAAGGTTTTTTAATCGAACTATCTTAGGTGATATTGCGGATGAATTAAACATTGTTGATTGGAGTGAAGTTACAATAACTGAGGAGATTGACAATTGCTATAATAAATTCCTAAAAATTCTAATGAATATTATAGAAAAATATTCAAAGAGAAAGATTATTGAAGTTTCAGGAAATACAGGAAAATGCTGGTTGACAGAAAATATTAAAATGATGTTAAAATTAAGAGAACTTCATGAAGCTATGATAAGTAATAGAATACAAAAAACAGTGTACACCGACTACTGTAAGCTATTGCGGTGGGAAATTCAAGCCTCGAAGAAGAAAACATATTCAGAATACATAATAAATTCAAACAATAAAGCAAAAGCAACGTGGGATGTAGTAAAGAATATAAATGGTATAAAAAAGAAAATGAGTTTTAATATACAAAAATTCTGTAATGGTAATAAAAGTACAGAAGAAGTATTAATAGATCTAAATGAATATTTTATGAACGTTTGTGCAAAAATATAAACAATAATAGTTGTGGACCTATGTATGAAAACATCAAACACATTTCTGAGACATGCTCGCTTCATTTTACAGATCTCGACAAAATAAAACAAACAATTTACAATTTGAATGATACAAAATCTGTAGGAGATGACGAAGTACCTACTACTCTTATAAAATACTGTGCAGAGAGTTTAGCAGTTCCGCTGCAACATATAGCAAATCTCTCTTTTTAAAAGGGTCAATACCCAGATAAGATGAAATCTAGCATAATAAAATCAGTGTATAAAAAGGGTGATAGGTCGGTATTTGATAATTACCGTCCTATAGCGTTGGTCTCAAACTTATCAAAAATTCTAGAGAAGCTTATGTCTTCCAGAATGACAAATTTCATTAATAAACATGAAATATTAAATAACACACAGAATGGATTTATAAAAGGCCGATCAACCTCAAGGGCCATGTTCCAGTTACTGGAAGAGATTTCGAATGGATTGAGCAGTGGAGAGACAACTATCTGTATGTTCATGGACTTGTCAAAGGCATTCGATAACATGGATAATGGAGTGCTTCTTGATAAGTTGGAGATCATGGGTTTTCGTGGAAGGGCATTTGAGTGGATTGGTTCATATCTTTCGGGTAGGAGGCAGTGTGTCAGTGCCAATAAAATTTCTGGAAAAGAGGTATGATCTGAATGGGGCAATGTTCATTATGGCGTGCCACAGGGATCAGTTTTAGGTCCATTATTGTTCCTTTTATATGTAAATGACCTGCCGGCAGTAGCTACATGTCCAACTATACAACTTGCCGATGACTCTTTATCAGTAGTAAAAGCAAAAACAGAAGAAAATGCTGCTGAATTGTTAACGACGCACTTGTCATGCTTTGAGGATTGGTTTACAAGAAACAATTTAAAAATTAATGTAATTAAAACGAATCTATTAAGATTTGGTGCCAAAAGAATGGAAATTGATATCGGATACAGGGATGTACAACTTGCCTTTGGCGAGGAGGCTGACTTCTTGAGATGGACCTTGGATTCCCAACTATCATGGAAGGCGTACGTTGAGCGGCTGGCAGTTAAATTGAGTGGTTTTTGTTACGCTCTGGGAGTGGTTTCGCGTAGTGTTAGTGCTGATGTTGCGGTGAGTACATATTATGCCTACTTGCATTCTAGACTTGCACATGGTGTTATCTTTTGGCGAAATTCAGTTGATGTGAGACGAATTTTCGTAATTCAAAAGGCATGTATTAGAGCTGTATTTGACATCAACCCACGGGATACTTGTAGGAACACTTTTGGAGATAAAAAAATACTTACCCTACCCGCGGTATACATTTAGCAGTGCGCATTGTTTGTCAAAATCTATTATTCTGATTTTTTTGCTAAATATGAACTCAAGTATAGTTATAGTACAAGAGAGAGTCATATTCGTGTCCTCCACGTTCTCATTTAGCAAAAATAAAAAGAAATGTACTCCACCAGTGCATCAAAATATACAACCACTTGCCAGGACTTTAAAATCATTGTCAACAAAACAATTCAAATACCGACTCAATGAACTATTAATAACAAAGTGTTGTATAAAGTTGAAGATTTTTTTTTAGAAAGAATTGTGTAATAGGTGTTATAGACTTGAAAATAATTTTAATTATATGTTTATTATTTTATATATACAGATTTTGTATTTTATTTATGCATTTGTGACGTTTCGTATACATTTTGTGTGTCGTATCGAATAAAGGTATATTATTATTATTATTATAAAATGTATGAAATTACAATTCAGCATTTTTGTTAATAGATACAGTCCGATAAGATTTAAGTATTAAAAAAAATTATTGTAAGAGATGTTTACGAAAAATTTTGATTTTTTGTTGAGACATACCCAGTTACAAAAGAAAGATTTTGAATTTGAAGATAAGCAGTTATAATTTCTTACGGGCACGCTTTCTTTACAAAACACGATGTATATTGAAAACATTTGTGCATAGTAACTTGTACTGAGTAGGAATTTGGAATGTGGAAAAAAATAACAACTCTAGTTATGTACTATATTCTTATTTGCACAGTTTACCGCAGTGCAACCGTTAAAATAGTGTTCGCCTTTCAAACTGCATGTACGAAACGAAATAGAACAAAAGGTGTACGAGGGTGGATCAATAAATAGCCGTATTAGGAAAGAAGACGCAAGTTTTTCACAATTTTTTTTTTATTTTTCAACGGAATCACCTTTTAGTACAATACACTTTTCCCAACGTTTCTGCCATTTCTTTAACCCCTCCAAAAAATACGATTTGTCAAACTCTGCAAAATACGCTTCTGTCTCGACGATAACCTCCTCGTTTGAGCTGAATCTTTTTCCCCCGAGCCACGTTTTCATGTTGGGGAACAGAAAGAAGTCGCAGGGAGCCAAGTCAGGAGAGTACGGTGGGTGCGGCAGCAATTCGTAGTGCAGTTCATGCAACTTTGCCGCGACAATTCTGGATGAATGTGCTGGTGCATTATCGTGATAAAACAGCACTTTTTTCTTAGCCAAATGGGGCCGTGTCTCCTTCAATTTTATATCGAATCGGTCCAATAATTCACTGTAGTACTGTCCCGTGACCGTTCTTCCTTTCTGCAAAAAGTCCATAAGGATTATTCCGTTGGAATCCCAAAAAATCGTGGCCATGACCTTTCCGGCCGATGGGACCGTCTTTGCCTTCTTCGGAGCAGATTCACCCTGAAAAATCCATTGTTTTGACTGTCGCTTGGACTCTGGCGTATAATAATGGATCCAGGTTTCATCAACGATGACGACTCGACGCAAAAACTCCTGCGAATTTCTCTTAAAGAGGTCTAAACACTGCTTCGACATTGACAACCGTATCCGCTTGTTGTCCACCGTAAGCAATCGCGGCACCCATCGGGCCGACACCTTTCTCACCGATAACTTATCATGTAAAATATTAATTGCCGTTCCGTACGACACGCCTACGGCCTCTGCTACTTCGCGCACTTTCGTTCGGCGATCAGCGAGAATCATGTCGTGGACCTTTTCAACGATTTCCTCGGTAACCACGTCTGCCGGGCGGCCTGGGCGCTCCTCATCAAAAACAGATGTACGACCACGTTTAAATTCGTTGAACCAATATCTTACGGTAGTCATAGATGGTGAAGGGTCCCCATAGACAGCATCCAACTTCGCTTTTATTTCTTCGCATGTTTTTCCATCCAAAAATAAAAAGCGAATTACGGATCGATATTGCTCTTTTTCCATTTTATCGAGAAACACGAAACACTTGTGATACAACTGGCTGCCAAATAAAAACTAACCTATGAATCAGTCTGAAATTTATTATGGTGTTGTCTGACAGATGGTAGTACACGGCGGTAATGCCAACTTCCCTAAGCAGCGCCACCTGTCTTCAAACACGGGTACTTACTGATCTTCCCTCGTATGTACTCGTATAATTGTATTCATACACTTGATGGTAATAAACATCGATATATCATATTTTACATGGATAAATTTTATTCAATTTCCAACTTTCAGGTTGTATATCTTTCCTTGTAATTGTAGCAATACCAGCGGTATAAATTTAAATAAACTTTGTACGAAGCATTATACGAATCGATAATACTAGGATGCAGCACTTTATAACAAAAAGCAAGAACTAAAAATTTAATTATCCGACTTTTAGAATCTTTCCTAGTGGCGTAACTGTGTCATATTTTTTCCACTCTGTAATACCGTGTTAATTGCAATAGCTCCGGAGAATTTATCAAGATCTATTTTCTTTTTGGAATCCACCCAGCCACTTGTCTTAAGTGGGATCTGCAGGAAATTGGCTCCGGACAGAGAAATATAAGTTTGTTTTAGGCAGATAACGCCGAGATTATACGGAGAAAGAAGTTTCCATCCACCAAGGCGGGTACAATGTTATGTGCCGTTGTGCGAGTTTCCTCGAGGTACAAGATGTTGCTATGAAAAGTTTTATATGTAAAAAATATCCAACGTGTTTTCTGAATCTAAATGAAAAACACCGGGCGTGATATTACATATTTACCGAAATGTTATGCCCTGTGATATAACTCATTCTTGTGCGGTGTCAAAGTAAATTTGAATATTATGCAAGGACGTGAAAAATTTATGAAATATTTTTATTACAAATGTGCATATATTTCGTACTGTTTGGATATAAAAAAATATATTTAAATGATTCGATTATATTAATGTAGTTGTAGTACTCGCGTTGTAATATATCGTGGTTTAATGTTCTTTTATTAATTCTATTCTTCTAAATATTTTTCTTATGGAAATAGCATGTTATTACAGTTTTGTTCTTATATTATTAAGCTAAGAAATATGTAATAAAACTCATTGTAATCACTAGAGCAGACCAATTTCCGTGCGCGCCATGAGCGCCGGTATGGGAGTGTAATTCGTAATATATTAAAATAGGGACGCAACATGAGCTTGTTACCGATATAAGTATAGAAGTAGAGACATTTATTCTATCAGAAATAATTAAATATACACTTGGTTTTCTGTTATTAAAGTAATATGCATAAACACACGAAAAATAAGAATAGTACATATTATAGCAGCGTTGTATGTACCTATAAATAAAATGTATGAAAATGTATGAAATCAGTGATTGTGTGCACGGCAGAAGATTTAAAAAAACACTTACCGTTTTAAGCGTCTTCCAAGAATTGACAAACTGGAGAAACTCGATTGTATATTTTCAACATCAGGTGCGTTTCTAAGGTTATTTCTGAAAAACATGTCCGCCGTGAGGAAAAAATATGTTTATATTCGGAAAACGAGCGTTCTACATCTAGTGATGTTATATTCGCATAATCAAAATACTTTTTTAAGAAACTTAACGCATCTGTAGACGTGCCCTCACAAATACGTGTTAAGGTGTCACAATCTGCATTTCTGTCTAAAACACTTTCAAATTTAATTAGAACACTTTCACTTTTTGCGTCTCCTAAAGCACACACACAACTAGGTGAATGAAGTTAGAAGTTATAACTTATAACTTCTAACTGCATTCACCTAGATCAAGTAGGTAGTATATATAAAATATATGCAAAATATGTGCTGCCAGGCTTTGAAAGGCTGTGTGACAAGATTTTAATAAATCGAGGTTTCTTTTGTTTTCGTAGCTTTTATTGCATTTGGTTATAAAAATAATATAATAAATAGTAATAAACACAGCTTCTAATCTAGTAATATATTATCAGAATGTGTTTTTCTGGATTTTAGTTAAATTTACACCTTGTTTTAGAATATTGTGAATGAACACTTTACAATTGACTACTTACAACATGGAAATTCAATGAAACTAAAACTTCAACACTAATAAAAGGCCTTTGTTGTTTATAATAATAGTTCTTAACGACAGTAATAAAATTTTCTAAGAATAGGGGCTTTACTTCAGCTCCAAAATGTCCATTTTCGATCAATTATGGAAGTTATTCGTAGAGTTGCACACTTTGTCTCGAATGCATGTATTGTAAGGACGGCTTGTCGTTAAAATATTACGATTCGTTTTAAGTTTAAATTGAATTCACAACCAAATACAAATACATGCGTATTATTATTTATGATCCATAAATACAAATGGCTATTATGATTTTGTATAATAACAATATCCAATGCATACTAAAATATCACTCTATTAATTTATGAGATCCGGCAAATCATTTCAGAGAATATTTAGATAAATAGTTAAATGTGGGGATGCACTACATACGGTCCCGCTGTACCGCAAACATCCTCAGCTCTAGTTATTACAATATAAAAGAGGTTTGCAAAATCTACGACAATACCAAACTGAACAACTAAACTACAGTTGTAATGTATATTTCTACAATGCAATCACTATAAATATGTCGTTACTTATATTTTTTTCAGCACAACATACACTGTTTCCACATAAATCCGTACTAAATGAATAGTTTTCTCATATTTTAGGCCAGCTAGTAGCTAAAATAAAATAAAATATTATAACTTTCTGATAAATAAAATCATAATTTAATCTGAACATTCCTGGTATAACGTCTTTAGAATGTGAACACTTTTTTTATGAGTAAGATATATTTTTGTAAACCGCCAAAATATTAATCTTATTTTAACCTTAAGTAAATGTGTTTGGCTAGATATCGATATTTGGGATACAGTGATGAATAAATAACTCAAATGATGTTTCAGAAATATATTACCGTCTTGTTAAAAAGAGATCGCTTAAGGGGAACCCACATAAAAAATTCGTGGAGTGTAAATTATAAATGGCACTGAATTAATGGTAGAAAACCTATTTTCCACTAACGTTTTACATTCGAAGATCCCTGTCCGAAGACCAGCGAAGACCAGTAGTGTTAGGGCTCGGTTAATCCTGCGTGTCTTGGTGTTTTATGACCTGATTTCTATCTGAAATCGGTTCCTTCTACTTAATATTCTCCGCTGTAAAAGCCTATAATGTCTGGGTAACTTTACTAATACAAACCAATTTAAATTATAATTTCGGGAAAATATATTTAAACTTGTGAAATAACAGACTTTTCTAAGGAAATTATAATTATGTTAGAATTATTATTAATTAAATCGTGTATTTTAAATGTTTTATAAAAGGGTTTCTTTGGACAGCCGCTTAAAATTGTAACTAACATTAACGAGACATTTTTACATTAATTTCATAATTCGTTTCTTGTCAATAATTTAATAGTGAATGTTTACTAGAATTATAATAGAGCTTACACTGCGAACGTTCGGTCAGTAACACGCGCTTAGAATAAGCGCAAGGGGTTAATCAGATAATAAATTTAAATAAATACTTATCTTTGAAGCAGCGCTTTCGATATGCAGATGCACAAAGTGGACAAGATCGGCTAAATATTTGCAGCATCAGGTATGTTTCAAAAGTTTATTTATATAAACGTAGCGTCCTGTTTTTTCAGTTTTTTGACACCAATTCACCCCAGCGGTTAACAGATGCGGTATCGAATGGGAAACTAATTTTTTTACGCACAATTTTTCATGTAAAATTTTTTGAATTAAATTCTTTGAAATCCCCAATGATGTCTAAATTTCGCGATATGTCACACTTCGAATTTCGTTGATGAGCTTGCGCATAGCTTCTGAGTGCACCTGGTCTTTGATCGTCGCCAAGACTCATCCGTGTCAACGTTTGTATTCTCTACACAAGAGGCTCCCAAACTTTTTTTTCTCATAGACCACTTTGAAAGTTTTGCTGGTTCCGGTGGACCCCCTGCAGTTACATTTCTACCATATTCCCAAAACCCGACAGAAAATGTGATGATTAGGTCTAACTATGGAAATTTGCGTTGCGGCTGAGTTATTGGTTAATTAATTAATTGATTGTGCTGTGAGTGGATGTCAAAAAAGTAAAGTTAGCCAATCAAAAAAGTGATTCCATCCAACTTTACTCCTTTGCCATCTACTCAAAGCACAAGAAACCAATCAATTCTCACATATTTTATTTAGAAAACTCCCCATTCGGAGTGGTAAAAATAAAAATAACAATAGTATATTTCCTTGTGTTGTATTTATTCAAATATGTAATTATTACACTATTAATTATTATTGTTATCATATTACATTGTAATATGATAACAGTCGTAATATAATTAAAATTAAATATTAATAACGTAACGTAACTTCTACAATGACAATCACAAAATAATCATAATTTTAGTGGGAGGGATGTACTTGATGGATTGACAGCAAATTATCAATATTTGGCTTCAGTTTTGTTAGGAATAACAAATCGAACATATGCCAATAACAATGCTTCATTACCAGGTAAAGTTGACTCGTCCAGTTGAATAGAAAAATGAGTTTTTTGCAGACAATTACACAAGAAACTTTCAATTTCAGAGCTCATTTCGTCAATACGTCTTTGTACAGTGTTGTTACTCAAAGGAATTCTTTTGAGTATGTCAAATGGAGATTTGTGCAGAACAGTTTTTAAAACCTCTTCAACAGCGGGTAAAATTAACTGTTCTCTAATGGTGTGCGATTTTCCAGATTTCGCTATAAGTAATGAGATATTGTAAGATGCCCGCAAGCCATCATCGTTACTTTCCGACGTTGAAGCGAATATACTGTGCACGGTGGGTCTCTTTTCATAGTTTTCCTTCAATGTTTGAAAATATTTCAAATCTTTACCTATTTTATCAGGATGACACCTTCCACCTTCTTCGAGCTTCGATGGTTTCATAGAGTCATTGCTCAAAACTTTGCTGCATAAAAGGCATATGGGCAATCGCTTGTCTGCCTTTGATGGAAGAAAACCAAATTTTAAATAATCAACACTGTACTGTCGACATTTCTTCTTAGATTCAGCCATGTTTCGTATCAGTTACCTACCTGTAAATAAAAAAAAACTTTGTTGTAGTAATAGGAGTAGTAACAGGATATGGATATTTTAACAGGATTAATTTATTATTGCAATGAAATAAACAAAGTACCGGCGGCAAACTGATTCTAATTATTAAAAGCAATAAATCGCTAAGATCAATAATTGAGTTTTATGAAAACGGCTGAACCGATTTTAATGTAATGTAAAACATTTTTTCATTAATTATATTTTGATATATTTCTGTAAATTCGATAGAAAATACTTGTAAATAATATTTTGATATCAAAACTTCGCGATTTTAATTATTTATTTATTACTTTGATGCACGTTACAAGTATGTAGTATATAAAGACACAATTTATGAAAATATATTTAATTATTAGTGAACCACCACACAGTCGGGTAATAAAAAAATTACTAATAAAGTAGGGACAAGAAGTTCAACCTTTCTCGGCTTTCTGTTCTTTTATGGAAGTATCTAATAAAGGCTCTGTTCAGTATTTAATTTTTAATACGTACCTACTACACGCAAACATTACAAATATACTTATTACAACATAAATATATCTCCTATCGCAGGTGGGTTGGAAGAGATTTCCTTTAGGAATAAGCCTCACCTTTTCTACCAACCTATTTTTTTGTAATTTGTCCATTTTTTGTTTACTTACGTGTACAATAAATTGTAAAATAAATAGATAAATAATAAATAAAATAAAAGTATGTATAACAAATAGGCAGGTAAGTACTTACTTTTCCGACAGTGGCAAACACTAACATCGATTCACTTTACTTTTCTTTTCCAAATTCGGGAAACAAATGAGTAACGTTTATCTGTGGCATTCGTACTTATATTGGTGAAGAATCAAACAAGTTCATGCAAGGTTGCAAGCACACACACCACAAGTCGTACTTCGTCCCTTTGCAGGTCTGAACAGGCATTGCGGACGGCGGCAGCGGCAGCGCTTTGCAAGTCTCGACACGTTGTACTGAATATGTAATATGCAAGTTTTTACAAGTAACAGTCGCTGAGCTTCTTAAAATATTATCTGCCTACATTGATAGGTGAACTCAAGCCAACATTTTAGTTCTTCACTTACGAATTTCTTTACGCTTACGAATTGTGAACCCCCGTTTTTTTGTCACGCCAACGTAGACCCCCGTCGAGTCTCCCGTGGACCCCTGGGGGTCCACCTGGACCACTTTGGGAATTAATGCTCTACACCAACGAGAAACTATTGAGTGATGTGGCGCTTCATTATCGAAAATAGAAACCAACTCGGTGAGGCATTCTTGTTCTGATAATTGTCTTCGAAAATTATAAAAAATTAATTCCATTTTTCGACTAACTTATCAACTATGGCAGTTCGTTCTAGCTACAATCCTACACGTATTACACTGAAGCTTTGGATTTAGGTTAAGTAAATTCATTAGTATCGTCGTCTGTGTCTCAGTATGCAAAACATAAAAGTTATTCCTAGTATCAATGGAAATAATAATAAATATGCCTATGAGAGAAGTAAATAACCGTTACCAAAAAAATACTAGATTAATAGCTAACAATAAATAGAATTGCGAGAAAATATTACTCTGCTATAGATGCGCTCCATTCCACAGCCAGTACAGAAATGACTCTAGTCGCATTGTCCACATGTGCTTGACCTATCTCCCGACCCTCTTTTTCAGCATTTTAACGGCTACTATAAGTGCTTATAGGTCGCTCGTTCATACGATATATACATAATAATGGATATCTTAAATGAGCGAAAGATACACAGTTTTATGTTATATTGTGTAATATTTTAAAACTACTTCGAATTAATTTTTTAAATAATTACACCATTGAATATGTTCTTAGGAGATTCTTATCAGTTTCATAGGGAAAAAAAGTACAATACATGCCTCGGGAATGTAAGACATTAGAAAAATTAACTTTATAAGATTCACATACTCATGTTGGTTTATTCATCTTAATCAATCGAAAATTATAAAGCAACTGTTGTGGCGTTCGGTTCGTGAACGACCAATGTTATGGTTGTTTCCAGTTTACAGTCTAGAATCACGACCCCGATGTAGTTTCACAGTGCATAGGTTGCAAGGGCGTACACATTTTACTTTTTTAATTTTCGGTGACTGTTTGTTAAATGACTGGACTTTCATCTATTTTGAATCTACAACGACTTATTCTAACATAAAACTGCTGTTGAAACTCGCTGCTCTTGTTAAAATATGATTGTTTGATATGAATGTTATGAAGAGACTGTGTGTCTTGTACTGATGTTGAGTTCGTGCTGTTGAGTCTCTTGTCGCTGGTATGAGACTGATTGATACTGTAGGTAAAAATATAACACCACTCCTACATTATTACATATTAACATACACGGATTGGTTATACAGTGTATTGCTTGACGTCAATAACAGGGAATTTTTCTTGTGTTATTTCGTAGAATTTATGACTACGGCAATAATACCAGGTTTACGATAGAGTCTTAAAATACATAATAAAGACATAATAAAATAAGACAGAAACAAGAAAAAACCCTAACCACAAATACATCAATAAATTATATATACGCATTTCGGAAACTAAGTTGCCATCTTCAGTATAACAAGGTGAAAATTAAAATTGCGCTAAACGTAGCGTCTTTGGTTAAAGTAAAAGCTTTGAAGACATGCTCTTCATCAAATCTCCAGTGCGATAATACTCTAAGTAAGTAAGTACTCTAAGTATCTCACTGGCGATTTGTTGAAGAGCATATATTCAAAGGTTTAGCACTATTTTCATTTTCAGCTTGTTCTGCTGAAGATGGCAGCTTAGTTGCCGAAATATGTATATATAATTAATTAATATATTTTGTTTGTTTCTGTCTGTTTAAGATTTCAAGCCAGAGCCTCCACCTATTTCCAAACATAATAAAATATCATTACTAATTAAGTATTAGTAGGTGTCATAATCTAATAATAAAATTAAAAAACCCTTACCACAATAGAATTTAATGATTCTATATACGTTTTTCTACAACCACGTTGTCATCTTCAGTAGAAAAAATGTAGAAATACGTATTTAGAATCATTAAATTCTATTGTGGTAAGGGTTTTTTAATTTTATTATTCACTTATAAGCCACAGTCTCCGATTTTTAGTCATAAATCTAATTATGTATTTCCGGTTGTTCCTTTGTTCAGTAATTGATTTTTATGGTACATACATATTTAGGAATCGTGAGCCTATTATACATATTTAGTTAACAATCGGGGTTATATTAAGGATCTATTGAAATCGTTCACTAATAACCCTAAGTAATAAATAAACGGTTTGATGCATAAAGCAATAAATAAATTTGGAAAAAGGTGCCGATTATTAAATAACCCTAGGTAATAAATAGATTTGCAAATGTAAAGGATATCGCTTTCTTAGAATTTAAATAACGTTTTTATAATGTGCTAATAAATGTGTGTTACACAGTGATTTAAACTCGAACTAATGAATGTTAAATATTTATAAAATTGGAAATCTTTATGTTTGATTTCTATCCAAATTATATTTAACAATAAAATATGTTTGAAATAAAATTATTACGAAAGGATATTAAATGTATCCCCAACAGCACCAAATCTCTCAATTCGCAATTTGATTAAAAGTAATTACTAGAATCGATTGCGTGTTATTAAATTAACAAAAATACACCAAGGAAATATTTAACGTTATGCTAAAGGCGATCGTAATGTCTTTTTCCTTACACTTCATTGATCAACACCGTGGCTAAACTTTAATGAGATTAAACGTGAACCGAAGATTTATTAGGCCATAGATTTTTCTTGTTTCTAATTCGACGGAAAATTATTTGTTTCCTCCTGGATTTTCCATTTCGTCCGTGTTTTCTGTCTTTTACACTCGGGAAAACACTAAATATCTTCTGGAAAATAAATAAAATCCTCTTTTCAAGTGGTGGAATAACACCAAATCCGTTGTTGTTGGATTTTAAAATATCATCGTCATATATCAAATATGGAGACATAAATAAAACAGGGTCCTAAACGGTGCACCGTCGATATGCGGTATTAAAATTAAATTAATATTTGAAACTACATTGTTTTTCCTAATTTCGATATGCCTATCAGATCGCACGAAACCACTGTAAAATATTTATGAATATAATTAATGAGCTGACGGATAAAAATCTACATGAGCGTATACATGGTTGATTGTGACGTGGATTAAACCACAAACCACAGACCACAGTCTACTAATAAATTATTTTGTCAAATTCAGTGGTGCAAATTTTGTATATTCTATGCATTTGTATTTAACTAATAAGAATAAATTAAAACTGTTAATAATAAATCGTGTTTCACTAATCTGATGATTTATTAATTTAAATGATATTTAATAGATTGAAATCAAATATTATTTATAATTTTAGGTGCTATCTTCTGGAACTTACTGCAAGTGAGAATTAATGAATATTAAATCTCGTTCTTACATGTAAATGTCGACTTATGTGATGCGTTCATAACTACAATCCGACAAACTAAGTTTGTACCAGTATGCAGAACACACCCTTTCGCGACAACGAACTTCCTGATAATTAGGTTAATTAAGAATTGCTGAAAAAAACAAGTCAATCAACGGGAAACGTACAGACGCGCGTTTCGTACTGGTTGGAACTTTTCAATGCACGGCATTCCTCGAAGACGGACATTGATTTTCATTTCTATACTTTCTGTATATATAGTTAACATATGGAACTTACTGCAAGTGAGAATTAATGAATATTAAATCTCGTTCTTACATGTAAATGTCGACTTATGTGATGCGTTCATAACTACAATCCGACAAACTAAGTTTGTACCAGTATGCAGAACACACCCTTTCGCGACAACGAACTTCCTGGTAATTAGGTTAATTAAGAATTGCTGAAAAAAACAAGTCAATCAACGGGAAACGTACAGACGCGCGTTTCGTTCTGGTTGGAACTTTCCAATGCACGGCATTCCTCGAAGACGGACATTGCTTTTCATTTCTATACTTTCTGTATATATAGTTAACATATGGAACTTACTGCAAGTGAGAATTAATGAATATTAAATATCGTTCTTACATGTAAATGTCGACTTATGTGATGCGTTCATAACTACAATCCGACAAACTAAGTTTGTACTAGTATGCAGAACACACCCTTTCGCGACAATTGAACTTCCTGGTAATTAGGTTAATTAAGAATTGCTGAAAAAAACAAGTCAATCAACGGGAAACGTACAGACGCGCGTTTCGTTCTGGTTGGAACTTTTCAATGCACGGCATTCCTCGAAGACGGACATTGCTTTTCATTTCTATACTTTCTGTATATATAGTTAACATATGGAACTTACTGCAAGTGAGAATTAATGAATATTAAATCTCGTTCTTACATGTAAATGTCGACTTATGTGATGCGTTCATAACTACAATCCGACAAACTAAGTTTGTACCAGTATGCAGAACACACCCTTTCGCGACAACGAGCTTCCTGGTAATTAGGTTAATTAAGAATTGCTGAAAAAAACAAGTCAATCAACGGGAAACGTACAGACGCGCTTTTCGTTCTGGTTGGAACTTTTCAATGCACGGCATTCCTCGAAGACGGACATTGCTTTTCATTTCTATACTTTCTGTATATATAGTTAACATATGGAACTTACTACAAGTGAGAATTAATGAATATTAAATCTCGTTCTTACATGTAAATGTCGATTTATGTGATGCGTTCATAACTACAATCCGACAAACTAAGTTTGTACCAGTATGCAGAACAGATCCTTTCGCGACAACGAACATGTAAGAACGAGATTTAATATTCATTAATTCTCACTTGCAGTAAGTTCCATATGTTAACTATATATACAGAAAGTATAGAAATGAAAAGCAATGTCCGTCTTCGAGGAATGCCGTGCATTGAAAAGTTCCAACCAGAACAAAACGCGCGTCTGTACGTTTCCCGTTGATTGACTTGTTTTTTTTTCAGCAATGCTATCTTCTATCTAAAAATGCGAGGATACGAGGTAAGCCCGATATGTTTTCGATCTAAGAGAAAATATCAAATCTTCAAACTTGTTTAATTTTAACTATAGGAAATAAGTACCAAACTTCTAGTTTTCAAAATTTTATTGTAAATCCACTTCCATATTGTTTCGACATACAATGGCTTCATCAGGTGGATTAAATTTAAATCTAAATCCTCCCTTAAGAATTCCCATGAATGAATTAACAACATTTCAAACTTGGAAATACCAAACAAATGTAAACTCATTTCCTTTGATGTCACGAATTTGTCCACAAGTATCCCACTCCAGGAGGTAATTTAATCACTGAACAACTAGAACACGAACATTGTCACAAAGACTGAAATTTTACAGTTTTTAAGAAACGTGCCTGGAACAAAATTATTTTCAATTTAAAGAGACATGTTATAAAGAAACAGAAGGTCTAGCAATGGGGAACTCATTAAGCCCCTTATTAGCCGAAATTCTCATGATCAATTTAGAAATTAAAATAAGCACACATTATTTGTTTAGGAATTGTGTCTTTTGGTTTAGGAATGTTGGCGACATATTAATTTGCTTTAAAGGTTCATATAGGTAATAAAAACTTTATAATAATAATATACTTTAATACCCAACAGGCTAGGCCCAATTACAAGGTACATTATAATTATAATTATAACATGCAAGTGCAATCAAATGAAGTACAGACTTAAATAGTGCTGTCCATCCGCTAGCCATCCTCAAGTAAATAGATCATCCTGCATTCTATTGGCCACGTTGGAGAGAATATAGGTAGGAGGCCGTTGCAAGACGTTTGTCTTCGCGAAGGGAACCATAAATGTAACTTCGTACCTAGAGTTCATACAAGGAATCAAAAACGACATTCGCTTCAATATGAACGTGTTTTACATCAGTTTAATTAGGAATTTCCTACAAATATTATCTCTTCGTACGCTTAGTGATGACATGCCATGGCGTAAAAGTAAATAAATCATCCTGGGATGCACCACGTTCCGGGTAGATACCATCAGTCCTTAAAGTGAGGGATACCAAATTAATGAGGCGTATTCCATTTTGCTCAAAACATAAGCATGGTACAGTGATTTAAGGCAAGTGATGTCTTTAAAGTATTTTGATATACGCATAATAAATCCAAAAGTTTTGTAGACATCGGAAGACATATGGATTATATGGGATCTGAACGTAAGAGATTAGAGTCAAATAAGACTCCGAGATCCTTTATTTCAGTTTTACAGGTTAAGATATTGTTTTTAATAAAATAAGAAGACTCGTGAGGCGTAGCAGAGTATAAGTGACCACGCAGCATTTGTCGATATTCAATTTAAGCTTGAAACGGTCACACCATGCAACTAATACGTCCAGATTTTGCTGTAGTTTAACGATATCGCCAGTTGTGGAAATCTCAAAATATATTTTTACATCATCTGCATAGGCAAGAATGAGACACTTCATTTGGAAAAGGAGATCTTTCATAAACAAAACAAATAGTAAAGGACCCAAATTCGATCCCTAAGGAACGCCAGAAGGAAGAACAAAATTATTGGAGCAGAACCCATTATAGATCATGTAGCATTTTCTTTGAAATAGATAAGACCGAAGAAGATTGATAGAAGTTGGAACGAGACCAAAAGATCCCAACTTATGAAGTAAAATCTCATGATCAATTGAATCGAAAGCCTTGGATAGGTCAGTATAAATTACATTAGCCTGACCTTTGCCGTCCAAAACCTCACCGATATGCTGAACAAATGACACCAAATTGGTGACAGTAGATATACCCGTGACAAAACCATGCTGGTTCGGTGAGATATGACAGCGCGTGCCACTAAATAGCCTAGTGTATAATACCTATAATACCTCATACAGTTTGGCGAAGTTAGAAATAATAGAGATGGGCCTGTATTTATTAATCAACGCACGATCTCCTTTCTTATGAACAGGGACAATGCTTGTGTTCTTCCACCGGCCAGGAAAAATATTAATTGTTATAGATAGATTAATAAGTAATTTCAGAGAGTATGCCAGGACAAATCTACAGTCATGTATTAAAAAACTCGGTTTGGAATAATCTCCAGTGGTGTATTTGTTAGGAAAACTGGTCATTAAATCAATTAACTCATCCTTGGAGGTCAACGAAAAGGAAAAGGGTAGGGAACGGAAGTCCAATCCATCACAAGTGAACCCCGACAAGGAGGTTGGCACAGTAGAAAACGCATCCGCGAAGGCATCTACAATAGTACTGGCATTCGAAAAAAGTATTACCATTACTGTCATGAAGTGAATTGGGTATCATACTGCAGCGCTGTGTATTTCGAAGAAAACTCCAGAGATTATCCTGAATTTTAACCTTTGCTATAGTACGAAGACGTTTGAATTCATTGTAGGAGTCAATATTTCGAGTTTTGATCCACTTTTGGTGATAGTAGTTCTTATTTTTGAGAATAGAGATTATTTCAGATGAAAACAAAGGCGGGTAAGAGGATCCAGATTGGACCTTACGAGGCACATATAGATTCAATACAGCGTATAATGTATTGTAAAAAGCATCGAGGGCTAAGTTGCCGTCAGAATAATGTGTCAGAAAAGTCCGATCAATAATAATTAAATTATTGTATAAAGAAATGTAATTTGCTTTATGGAAATTATATCTGAAATTGTTGGCCGAAGGAAAAAGTTTTTCAGAAGATGTATGTAAAGGATAGAATAAAATTTCAAGGCTAGGGTGATATAAATTTTCTCTAATGATAGGGGATTCGGACCGCTGTACTTCGAAGTTAGTGGTAATATTAGAGAATAACAGGTCCAACATCTTACCTTCACTATTAAGAATATTGTTGTATTGCTTTACATTAAGAATGTCTAGGTAACTTTGAAATATATTAATTTTATTGTAACACTGATGGGAGGTGAATACAGATTTGAAAGATTGAAATTGCCAATATATAATTATATCAACACTATTCACCCTAAAGTAACATTTACAATAGAAACAGACTTAAATAAAATCATTAATTTTCTAGACTTAGCCATAACACACAAAAATAATAAACACGAGTTAGCTATATACCGTAAGCTAACACATACAGACACCACAATACACGCTTATTCACTTCATCCTATAACACAAAAATTATCAGTATACCAATTAATGGTGTATAGATTAATTAACGTACCTATGAGTAAAAGTAGTTTCCACCTCGAACTGAACAGGATATACACAATAGCATTAAATAATGATTACTCTATAAATATTATTAATAACATAACCTAGAACATTTAGAAATTAATAGATATAATAATTTAGGATTAGCTTTAAATTACTAATAAATATTCAAACGTAACCAAACTGAAACAAAAAAGAAATTATTAAGCAAATTAAAAGCAAACAAATAAAATAAAAATTTAATCTCCTTAGATTAAATCTTTTTAATATTTATGTTTCCAATATTCAAAATCAATTAACAATTATTAATGTTTATATATGCGTAAGCATTTAATAGTGCCAGAATTTAGTTCTAACTAATTTATTTCTTTAACTTTAACACAACTAATTCCTACTTCGATGCCGCGAATACGCCAATAAAGATGTAAGTGATAATTCTAAAAACCTCATTAAACGTAATGAAAGCTTTAGAGGAATTCCTTGCCACTTGATGCATATCCTTATAAATCCTTACCCTCGTAGTTTCCAGGAGGTTTACGTCGGGAAGATCTGTAGCAGGCGGAGTACAAGCATTTGTCATTTCAGAGCCTACCGCACTGTCACCAATCAGCATTTTACGAGTATCACAGCACACTAGAGCGTCATAAAGCGATTCCCAGTTTTCCGTGATATTGTGAAAAATTTTCCGGCTCTACCACTGCCGCCTCGTTCAGATCTCGTTATAATGCTGGGCTTGTATGCCGGTTCGTACGTTATTAAAGTGCGGTTTAGAAAATAGAGCCGACGCGATTTGTTGTTATATTATTTGCTTCTTTTAATGTCCGAAAATGAATTTGCGAGTAAAACGTACATAAAATGGAAAGAAAGGCGACAAAATAATAGTGCAATTATAGTACTGTGTGTAAAATGATTTAGTTTGGAACATTACCATAATCACCCATGTAAAAATATTAATAGTCTATGCCTTCACGACCTCATAATTTTAATGTTAATTATAGGGGACATTCGGACATTGGCAATAGTTATTAGCCCGTCAGTAAAACTAAATAAGTAAATATGTTAAGTTAATAAAGATGGCTATAAGTTCGAACGTTTTATAATAATAAAAATGGGCAAATAGATTGATCATAGGTATTGACTGATTCATGTGTAAGAATTATCACTAAAGGCAGGAAACTTTGAAATTAAATGTGGAGTTAATTGGTCTTTTTCTAAATTATGCCTTAGTATTCCAAAAACAGATAGCAAGGTGTGAACATATGTGTTGTTCGCTGCTAGCAGCTTGTGTCTCTTTCTGGGTATGAACTTGTGTGTTGGTTGCTGCTGGCAGCTTGCGTCTCTCTTTGGTCGCGTAAATTTAGAGAGATCGGATAACCAACCGTTGCACAGGACCGCCAACCCTTTCCCGGCAACTTCTTTACTTTTTCGTGGTACTTCGACGGCCCGACCCCCGCCCCATCGCGGCAAGGCGCAGACCAGCGAAGCGAACCCTGCACGAGGTTGCTCATCGCCAACCGAGGGAACACTCTTAGCGGCTACTTCGGTCGACGACGGTCACACTTTGTGCCATCTTAACGTTTTCCGCCAAGGCGGGGGCACTGCACACACGTTGAACGTGTGTGTGCTGTTAACGGCAGCCTAGCCAGGTTGCCGCCCAGGACCAGTCCTAGTGGTGTGTGCAACCAGACAGAAATTAAAATACGGAACAGTCAGCATGATAAGCAAATGTATATGATATTTAAATATAATTGATATTTAAATAACATAAGATATATAACAAAAATAGTATATTAAAAAACGAGTTTCATAAGGCACCATTTTGCCGCACGAGATCAGTCTAGAAAACGAACCGCTTGCGGCGAGTTTTCTAAAGAGCGAGTGCGGCAAAAGGCCTTATGAAACGAGTTTTTTATACTATTTTTTCTATTTTGCGCTTTTTACATTAATAAATTGCTTAAATTGGAATTATTTAATTTGAAAGTTCAGAGTTTAATTTTTATATAAAGCATGCAGTTGGTCACATTGATACTTGACATTTTCAAATTTAAATCTTGCTATCCGCAAAGTATATTATATTACATATTATTTATTAATTTTCGTTAACATTACTTGATATTTTATTTAAAAATATAAACATGAGTGACATAGAAACATATATATGTTGTTGTCAATTGTATACAACATACGTTGTTTGTGTAAAATACGGACATATATCATATCTGTCAAATGTACATAAATTCTTAAAATCAAATGACAGCAATGATATTTATTTCTGTATTCGAACAACGCCAGCATTGAAAAATGAAAAAAAGCGTATCGAAATGAAGCTCATTTCGATACTGTTTTGGGTTTCATAATGAGTTCATTTCGAACGCAAAATAGAAAAAATATATTATGATGGTAAATTGTAGATCGTTACACAATTAAGTTATAGTATACAGGGCAATCCAAATTAAGTGTTCACCATTGGTAACTTTGTTATTATTAAAGATACAAGATTGTTTAAATTAGCAAACTAGTAGTACTTTTAACGCTCTTTAAGACGGAAGAATTAAAAAAAACAAATGAGCAGCGCGTTTTCGAGTTTTCCCGAAAAATATGTTTTTTTCAAATGGAAACCCTGTATATTATATCATTTTCTGTTAGAAATTCAATTTTTAAACAAAAAATCTTATAAGAACTTTTTTACTGGGATTAAAAACACTTGAGTTATAATGTATAAACAAAAACAGCTAAATAATTTTTATAAACTTTATTTTATACATAAACATATCATTAAAAGAAAATAAAAATTACTGATTTTTTCATAGAAGATGTTCAAAAATACCACCTTGTTGTTCAATACATTTTTGAACACGTTTCTGAACTTGTCGAACTGCTTTTAGTATGGTCCTACAATCTATTTGGTTTATCTTTTCACTAACTGCAATTTTTAGGGCGTTTACGTTTTCGTACCTTTGCTTATAAATCTCTGTCTTTAAATAACTCCATAAAAAAAATCAAGCGGTGTTAAATCTGGCGATCGGGGAGGCCACTGAATAGGACCATTTGTTCCTATCCATGAATTGTTAAAAATAGTATTTAAAATTTGATGAGTACCTCTGTAGTTGTGCGCAGGTGCGCCATCCTGCTGAAAATGCAGATTCTGTCTACTTATGAGATCAATATCGTCTAAGAAATTCTTCAAAATTTCAGTCAAAAATTCTATGTACCTTTCACCAGTTAGAGTGCCCTCATAAAAGAAAGGACCAACAATCCTTGAACCAATTAAACCGAACCAAACATTAAAACTGTAACGGACTTGCGGGCGTCTTGGATGTACTAAAAGAAGATTTTCCTTTGACCAGTAATGATGATTTTTTGTATTGTACATTCCAGAATTTGAGAAATTTGATTCATCGGTCCATAAAATATAACGAAAGTTGTTTACATTTTGGCGACAAAAGTTAAGATACCAGTGGCAAGAAAACATTCTTCTCTCTGGATCCCCTGGCAAGAAACTTGAACTGGTTTGTACTTATAAGGAATGAATTTGTGTTTCTTCAGAATCCTATGCACAGTACCGTGACTCAAATCAGATTCCTTGATAATATCTAGTATGGAATTCTCACGGTTGGCCTCAAAATATGCAAGAACTAGAATTTCCGTGGCCTCGCTTATTATAAAAGTCCTTCTTGTTCTTGTTTTGGCAAAAACACTCTCATTGCCTCTAAATTTTCGGTACAGTCTCAGAAAAAATTGCTCATTTGGTTGTGTTCGGAGTGGATATAATTCAGCGTAGTGTTCTTTTGCCCTCCTAGAGGATTTTCTGCACACTAAATAAGATTCTAACATATCACACTTTTCTGCATGGGTAAAAATCATTTTTTGTCAAATTAATAACTAGCAAAATGAAATTTATGAGTGAAAGACAAATAAAACTGTACTAATATTTGACGTTTACTAGAAAGAATTAACGTCGTTATCATAGAATCATAGAAATGCACTTGACTTAGCTGTTTTTGTTTATTCACTATAACTCAAGTATTTTTAACCCCAGTAAAAAATTTCTTATAAGATTTTTTGTTTAAAAATTGAATTTCTAACAGAAAAAGATATAATATACGGTATTTCCATTTGAAAAAAACATATTTTTCGGGAAAACTCGAAAACGCACTGCTCTTTTTTTTTCAATTCTTCCATCTTAAAGAGCGTTAAAAGTACTACTAGTTTGCTAATTTAAACAATCTTGTGTCTTTAATAATAACAAAGTTACCAATGGTGAACACTTAATTTGGATTGCCCTGTATACTGCTTAAATTTTTTATATCATTTCTGTTGTTAATTGAATTTTTTTCCTGTTTAATACTAATCATTTCTTTAATTTGTCTTTTTATTGTGTGTTGTTCTTTATCAATTATCTGTGTGTTTTCAAAATCGAAATGGTGATCGCGTTGTAGTTTGTGTGTAGATAAAGCAGTTTTGTCTGTTTTAGAGTATTTGTGGGCTTGTATTCTTTTGTATAAATATTGTTTCGTTTGGCCTATGTAGTAACTATCGCAATCGCGACATAGTATTTTATATATGACATGTGTTTCTCGATTTTTTTCTGTTTTAGGTTTAAGTTTTGAAAATAAATGTTTATTAGTATTACTAAGTTTATATGTTGTAGATATATTATATTTTTAAAAGTGTATTTAATTTTTTCTGATAGTTGTGGAACATATGGAATCGTGATATATGTTGTGTCATTGTTCAAAATTTTATTGGTGTCTGCAGTGTTGTATATTTGGTGTACTCTTTTTTTAATAGTTTGTTCTATAAGTTGTGGTGGATAATTATTATCAGTTAAGATTGTTTTAATTTTTTTGATGTTATCAAAATGTTGTCAGATTATTTATAATCATTTTATTGAATACTGTAGGAGCATTTGAAAACCTTGTGCAGGGTTCGCTTCGCTGGTCTGCGCCTTGCCTCGATGGGGCGGGGGTTGGGCCGTCGAAGTACTGCACGAAAAAGTAAAGAAGTTGCCGGGAAAGGGTTGGCGGCCCTGCGCAACGGCAGGTTATCCGATCTCTCTAAATTTACGCGACCGGTCACTAAACACACGCACGAGCGCGCCAACATACAAAACCCTACACTTACGCTCTCACACAAACACAAAACCACACACCCAAAGAGAGACGCGAGCTGCCAGCAGCAACCAACACACAAGTTCATACCCAGAAAGAGACACAAGCTGCTAGCAGCGAACAACACATATGCTCACACCTTGCTATCTGTTTTTGGAATACTAAGGCATAATTTATTATTATCAATTGGAATGTATCTTTGAATAATTTAAACCATAGCAACTCAATTATTTGACATTTGTATTCTGTCATTTATATTTTATATTCTTGATAAAGGCATCATTGCCGAAACATGTAGGGTTGTTTTAAATATATATACTTTGAAGTAAACCTGACATTTAATCGCCGACTGATTGAATTTACCATATCATACCAAGGTCACGAAAATATTATATATATATATATATATATATATATATATATATATATATAATGAACTTCATGTGTATGAGAATTAATAATTATTAAATCTCATTTTACATGCGATTGTCGCTATAATTTGTTGCATTTAATTCTACAATTCGGCAAATCACTTTTGCCCTAGATTGTAGACGCAACAAGCCGCGATATCAACTGTACAAGTTGTCAGTACAAATGAAAAATTTTGTGAAAAACTTATCTGCGCGGAATGTGCATATATCGATATTTCACTGTTTTTTACAGATCATCAGTGCACCTTACCGAAGACAGACATGATATTCACTTCTATACTACGTGTATATATACGAACTGTAATGAACTTCATGTGTATGAGAATTAATAATTATTAAATCTCATTTTACATGCGATTGTCGCTATAATTTGTTGCATTTAATTCTACAATTCGGCAAATCACTTTTGCCCTAGATTGTAGACGCAACAAGCCGCGACATCAACTGTACAAGTTGTCAGTACAAATGAAAAATTTTGTGAAAAACTTATCTGCGCGGAATGTGCATATATCGATATTTCACTGTTTTTTACAGATCATCAGTGCACCTTACCGAAGACAGACATGATATTCACTTCTATACTACGTGTATATATACGAACTGTAATGAACTTCATGTGTATGAGAATTAATAATTATTAAATCTCATTTTACATGCGATTGTCGCTATAATTTGTTGCATTTAATTCTACAATTCGGCAAATCACTTTTGCCCTAGATTGTAGACGCAACAAGCCGCGACATCAACTGTACAAGTTGTCAGTACAAATGAAAAATTTTGTGAAAAACTTATCTGCGCGGAATGTGCATATATCGATATTTCACTGTTTTTTACAGATCATCAGTGCACCTTACCGAAGACAGACATGATATTCACTTCTATACTACGTGTATATATACGAACTGTAATGAACTTCATGTGTATGAGAATTAATAATTATTAAATCTCATTTTACATGCGATTGTCGCTATAATTTGTTGCATTTAATTCTACAATTCGGCAAATCACTTTTGCCCTAGATTGTAGACGCAACAAGCCGCGACATCAACTGTACAAGTTGTCAGTACAAATGAAAAATTTTGTGAAAAGCTTATCTGCGCGGAATGTGCATATATCGATATTTCACTGTTTTTTACAGATCATCAGTGCACCTTACCGAAGACAGACATGATATTCACTTCTATACTACGTGTATATATACGAACTGTAATGAACTTCATGTGTATGAGAATTAATAATTATTAAATCTCATTTTACATGCGATTGTCGCTATAATTTGTTGCATTTAATTCTACAATTCGGCAAATCACTTTTGCCCTAGATTGTAGACGCAACAAGCCGCGACATCAACTGTACAAGTTGTCAGTACAAATGAAAAATTTTGTGAAAAACTTATCTGCGCGGAATGTGCATATATCGATATTTCACTGTTTTTTACAGATCATCAGTGCACCTTACCGAAGACAGACATGATATTCACTTCTATACTACGTGTATATATACGAACTGTAATGAACTTCATGTGTATGAGAATTAATAATTATTAAATCTCATTTTACATGCGATTGTCGCTATAATATAATATAATATCATATCTATCTTCGGTAAGGTGCACTGATGATCTGTAAAAAACAGTGAAATATCGATATATGCACATTCCGCGCAGATAAGTTTTTCACAAAATTTTTCATATATATATATACATATATATATATATATATGTATATATATATATATATATATATATATATATGTACATGTCTTTTATTGAAGTTAATTTGAATACACTTTTCCAATTAGGATTGTACTTGTATTCGATACCTAGCTGTAATCGCAACATGAGTATGTAATGGATTTAACACAGTAATATCCACGTAATACATTTGGTGACCTAATGAAATGTATACTTAATTTGGACATCGGATGAGGAGGGGGGATGTATCCATTGCCCGTCAAATAGCCGTCTAATAGCGAGTTAATTGTGTTCTCATAACAAGCAATTAAAGATTCCGCACGCGCTACCTGATTTTGATTGAAACGTACAAAGCGACGCGCACCACATTCTGAAATCAATATCCCGTGCAGAATTCTGTAAACATGTCCTCTATAGGCTCATTAATAACGCGAAAATGGAAAACCGCCCCCCTCCCGGGTCCCATTATCAGCTAGCCCCGGCATCGGTGTAATAGTGATGATCCATCACCCTGAGGGAGATCGAGCCAATCATTGTACGGTTAACAATTAGAGAATGCGATTTTAATCTGCGGTTTTGTTTGGGAGGACGGTTGCTTGATAATTTATGGGTGAATTTGAAATTTTGCACTACACGTCTGTGGTTGGAATCTGACTACGATGCGATGTATTCATTTCCTGATCAATCTATTGATAAGATAAGGCTCGGGCAGCGATATACAAATTCCGTTAGTTTCTCTATAAAAATTTGCGTGGAGGACACAATACAAGTTTTTTGTGTGAAAATATCTTTCCAGAGATGCATACGTGTTTCATCTTGCTATAGAATCATCATCTAACATGTTGCTGAAAATATATTTTCGCCGTAAATAACACCCTTACTAAAATTACAAAAGTCACTCAGACAAAGCCTAGAAACAATATGTCAATAATATTTTGAGATCTAAACAATTCGAAAACGTGGGTAGAAGTTTCAGTATCCTGATTTGCAATTCTCAAATCCGACTTGGTTTTGATCACGTTGAAGGAATGTCACGCTTGGGATACCTAAACCATCTTGTACCATCAAGAGATTTAATACAGTTACTACCATATATAGCTTCCATTTCGTCGTCGTATTCTTTCTTATTCTCTTCTTCTTCATTACAATCGCCAAATGGAACATCTTCCTCTTCGCTAGGTATGCCAAAGTCATCCAAATTAATATTTTATGGTTTTTCTTCAAGTTCATCTTGAGTCAAATATCTAGGAGATATTTTTTATTTTATTTATTGATTTGAATTGCATTATGCAGAAGTCAAAATAACACAATTTGAGAAAACTAGAAAAAACCTTTTTTTTTTAGCGTACTAGATTTATTGCAATAAATCTCTTAATAGTGTTACGATGTATCTTTAACTGTTATTTGATCAGGTTATCGTACAACAAACGTCTTTCAAAAAAAAATTTTTTGGCTTATAAAACAACATGCGCCCTTTCTGCAAAATGAGAAATAAAAACCTGATAAACTGAACGAATTTTTATTACTTTCGTAAGCAAAACATACAAAATAACTTAAAAATAGTGGGCTAAAGCGTAATAACCTGAAAACAATGAACTAAACTTTATTATACTTCAACATTTTCATTATTGTTACAACATGTACTTGGCCATAATAGTATTAAATCGTAAAATGGTTTGTACTCCTCTGGTACAAATACACTTCTTGATGTGTTCCATGTTATGGTGCTTTATTGGAACTTTTTGTAGAGGGTATGCTGGAATTGTGGGTAAATTTGCAATTACAACCCCTCCAGGTTGCTTTAACTGAAAAGTATGTTTCATGAAACTGTCGATATATTGATAAACTTCCACTCGATATTGATACAGGATATCGATACAGGATATTGAGAATCATACAAGAAACTTGAGAAAGGGCTGATATTAAAATGATTTTATTTTGTCGCGGAATGTCTTTAGACTGAGTTTCTTGTGATGTACAGTCTTTTTTGTACAGTTCTGGCCACCAGTTTCTAAAATTGATTATATCTGTTGTATTAACTTCTTTCACGGTAATTTTTTTTAATTACTACTGGTAATAATGAGTTCTGTTATTTGGTGGATCGTGGATCGTATAGATTCTATCATGCTTTCGTAAGTTTCTTTTTATTATGGCGAAGTCTCTATCACAAGGGAGAAACGAATGACCTCTTACGGGAAAATAATGTATAATTTAGAGAATCGTCTACTATCAGTTAAAAAAAGAAGCATTCGGATCAGTGTATGATTTTTATTTTGTCCCCAGCAATTCTCAGAAAACAGTCGAAGTTCCTTTACACTCTCTGGAGTTTCTTTCAAATAATCCAATAGAAACGAACAAATTTCGTCAGCTATTTTCTTGGCTTGTCCTTCATGATAAATGTACAGTTTCGCTGTATTTTGTTTGATATTATGAATGCGAAAACATGAAACCGTCAACTGATTATAGTTTTAGGTAACTGCATATTTTGCATGCAATCGAAACATAATGTCAACACCTCTTTATTATCCTTTTCTTCTGCCTCACTTTTTAGTTTTGAAAAAAATTTCTTTCTTCGACGTTTATGTACTACTAACCCAGCAACTGCTGTTCTTTTAGCTGTATCATTTAGATTTCTATCTTTAATTTTATTATTAAGAAGTTCACAAGTAGAACAAACGTCAATCTGAGGTCGAGCAAAAGACAAATTAAAATTTTCACGGAAGAAGTTCCTATAAGATGCATAACTAATATTTAAGCCAACATATTTTTCTGTAAACAAGTCGAACATTATGCTTATGTTAAGTTGACTGTCTAAATATTTCACTTCTTTTCCAGAATAGTGGCTTAATTTGGTGGGAAAGGATTCCGCATGACGTCTCATACACAGCTTTACATCCTCTGATAGTGCATTGGCACTTGACTTCTGTCCACGCAGGTCTCTTGGGGTTTGACCTAGTATAGAAAGCTCCATCACTCTTCGAATGTATTTTTCAGACACAGCATACAAATTTAAAAACGCCTTTTGACAAATTTGTATTCTAAAAGTACCTTTTAAAGCAAAATATTTACATGAATGGGACTTAGGTTTATAATGTTCTTCCTGACGAGCACGCCGCTGCTTTACGTCGTAAACTTGAATACTGCCTTGCAAGAAAATGTCTTCAGAATAATTGAAACATACATGAGTAGGTAAACCCCACCAGTTTCTATAATACAAAGGTATTTTTAATAATATAAAATATTATTAAAAATCTGGTGTGAAGAATGTGAATGTGTCTGAAGATATCCTTTCTCCAGCAGGGGCGTACCGATGAGCCTGTAGAAAGGCGAAATACGTATCTACGTCTCTGGGGAGGGATATGTTCGGACACGTTCACAAAAATATTAATAGTGAACCTGTATTTGTGTTCTTCACACCAGATTTTTAATAATATTTTATATTATTAAAAATACCTTTGTATTAGAAAATATCTTGCTCAACTTTTGTTTGGAATGAATAAAATCGATTAAAAATCTGTAATCTCTCTTCTT
The DNA here is from genome assembly GCA_935421215.2 of Melolontha melolontha. Classification (NCBI taxonomy): domain Eukaryota; kingdom Metazoa; phylum Arthropoda; class Insecta; order Coleoptera; family Scarabaeidae; genus Melolontha; species Melolontha melolontha. The sequence goes on along the minus strand of OW285237.1, from coordinate 4,844,441 downwards.
CTGTAAACTTATCAAAACATTTCTCTTTACAGCTGCAATACATAATATGCTGTACTTGTAAGAAATATAACAAAACCATTGTAATAACCTACCTGCATGCTAAACCCACTACTTTTAATGGAATTTGTTGGTTTCTATAGTTCTTGTATGCAGTACCTTCCACGCGTGATTTCTTGATTACATTTCTTTTGTATTTGCTAGGATCTGCTTTTCTTTTCTTCGGTTTAGAAGTAACTTCCATATTTTTGGTATTTTATGTAAATTCACACTGTTAGACTACTAATTGTACTAAACTTGTTTAACTATAACCATATAGCACACAATAAATTATTAAATAGTTAATTGACGAAGGAGATACTTGTTGAAACTTCATTATAACGCTAAGAAATAAGTAAATAAACTTCTAGTTTCAAAAATTCTTTTATTGTAAATACCACTACAATATTGTTTCGCCATACAATGGCTTTATCAGGTGGATGAAATACTGAATATGTACAATACAAGTTTGAATATTTATGTGAAAATTATTGGGGAAATGATGGTGAAAAAATTTTTACAATCTTAAATTTAGTAGATGGGAGTTGTTTAAATCTAGTTGGTCATTTAGAGCTAATCCTAAACTATTGTATCTATTAATTTCTAAGTTTTCTAACAGGTTAAGTTTTTAATTTTCTTGAATGTGTAAAATTTTGAAATCTATATTAAATCTATGATTGATATCTATACAATGACTTGCGAAAGTTGAATCTGTTTTCTTTTCTTTATGGCTTCTCTCGTGTTCTTTCATCCTAATTTTGAATGTCCTCTCCGTTTGTCTTATGTATACATTATTACAATCTTCGCATGTTAACTTATATACACCTGAGTTTGATCCTTTGTCTATTTTATCTTTGTTGTTTTTAATAATGTTCTGTATAGTATTGTCTGTTTTAAATGATATATGTTCGTTATTAAGTTTTTTAATGAAAGTACCAATTCTTTCCGAAATTTTTCGTAAGTAAGTGATTGAATTATAGGAATTAATTATCTTGTATTTTAATTTTGGATAAACTAAGGAAAGGGTTTTAGATTTTTGTTGGCTATTTAGGATGTTATTGACAATATTTATAGAGTAACCATTGTTTAATGCTATTGTGTATATTCTATTTAGCTCAAGGTCGAAATTACTTTTACTCATGGGTACATGAATTAATCTATATACCATTGATTGGTATGCTGATAATTTGTGTGTTCTTAGAAACGTGCCTGGAACAAAATTATTTTCAAATTAAAAAGAAATTTTATAAACAAACAGAGGGTCTAGCAATGGGAAACCCACTAAGCCCCTTATTAGCGGAAATTTTCATGAATAATTTAGAAACTATAATTAGTACACATTCCTTGTTTGGTAATTGTGTATATTGGTTTAGGTATGTTGATGACATATTAATATGCTTCAACGGCTCAGATAGACAATTAAAAACTTTACATAATTATATCAACACTATTCACCCCAAAATAAATTTTACTATTGAAACAGAAATAAATAAAAGCATTAATTTTCTAGATTTAACCATATCACACAAAACTAATAAACACGAGTTCGCTATATACCATAAACCAACACACCTATAACACAAAGGTATTTTAATAATATTTTATATTATTAAAAATACCTTTGTATTATTCAAAACTGGTGGGGTTTACCTACTCATGTATGTTTCAATTATTCTGATACATTACACCTATAACACACAAATTATCAGCATACCAATCAATGGTATATAGATTAATTCATGTTCCCACGAGTAAAAGTAATTTCGACCTTGAACTAAATAGAATATACACAATAGCATTAAACAATGGTTACTCTATAGATATTGTCAATAACATCCTAAATAGCCAACAAAAATCTAAAACACTTTCCTTAGTTTATCCAATATTAAAATACAAGATAATTAATTCCTATAATTCAATCACTTACTTATGAAAAATTTCTGAAAAAATTTGTACTTTCATTAAAAAACTTAATAACGAAGATACATCATTTTAAACAGACAATACTATACAGAACATTATTAAAAACAACAAAGATAAAATAGACAAAGAATCAAACTCCGGTGTATATAAGTTAACATGCGAAGATTGTAATAAGGTATACATAGGACAAACGGGGAGGACATTCAAAATTAGGATGAAAGAACACGATAGTAGCCATAAAGAAAAGAAAACAGATTCAACTTTCGCAAGTCATTGTATAGATATCAATCATAAATTTAATATAGATTTCAAAATTTTACACATTCAAGAAAAAAGTAAAAAACTTAACCTGTTAGAAAACTTAGAAATTAATAGATACAATAGGTTAGGATTAGCTTTAAATTACCAACTAGATTTAAACAACTCCCCTCTACTAAATTTAAGATTGTAAAAATTTTTCCACCACCATTTCCCCAATAATTTTCACATAAATATTCAAACTTGTATTGTACATATTCAGTATTTCGTCCACCTGATGAAGCCATTGTATGGCGAAACAATATTGTAGTGGTATTTACAATAAAAGGATTTTTGAAACTAGAAGTTTAATTACTTATTTCTTAGCGTAATAAATTATTATACTAACCTCACTTATTGACATGCAGCTGCTGACCTATTGGGTCATTACATGCAGAAAGGGCGCATGTCCATTGACTTACGCCCGTTATGCATAAAACTTGCTATTACTGATGTACGATACATACATACTGTAAACCAGACATAAGCCCTTTTTACGTATTACGGTAGATATATGTCGATAAAGTAAATTTTCGTTGAAAACGCAATTCATGACAAAAATGAGTTGCGCCCTTTCTGCAAAATGCAATTCATTTATTTATTTATTTACCCAACATAATTATAATTCCACTTACAGGATAAAATCAAAATAAACTGTGAATCATATACATACATAAATGATTTCCTCTAAATATAAAAAAGCATACAACAATAAACAAAATTAAAACTAACCATTTTAGCATTCTTCCAAATAGCGAGAAAAGTAGATGTAACGAGAGCCAAATTAAATATCTTCACTAATGGTGTAGCAAACACTTTTCCACAGGCCCTCACAACAAAAGCAGAAATTTGATCATCTCCAGAAGTAAATTTATCTCTAAGCATCTTAGTGCCGTTATCCGATAAGCGATGCAAATGGAGAAGCATTGAATTGGTTGATAGGAGGTATGTTATTAGTCGCAGAGGGTGTATTATAAACGTTCTTAAATTGATCAGCAAATGCGTTGACTATAGATTGAGGATTCTCAAGACTAACCACTGAGAGCTGCATTCGACCAGGAGTACGACTTCTGTTCTTTCTTTTACCAACACAAGACCAAAATTGTCTGGGATTGTCTCTATATGTATATTGACAATGATAGGATGACGCTTCAACTGCCGCGTTATTAAATTTTGAGGTTAGAAACAATTAAGTGCGAAGCAGAACAGAATCTCAAGATAAGATGAAATCTTAACAAATATGCCCAAGATGGGATCGAATCTTAAATAAAACCTTAAAAATCTCAAAAAACCCGCAATGAATTTTTTTCTTTAGTTTTATACAATTGTTAGTACACAAAACCATTTTAAATAATAAACTTGTTAAATGGTAAATATGTGAAAAGTATCTTTGAACCAGTCAACATCAGTGCACCCTTGAAATGCCAATTCAGCGGAAAACATCACTGCTGTAAGCCAGTGTAAAGCAAGAGTTCAAATCTGCTGATAAACATGTGCGTCGAACATTGGCTTGGGTTCTTGAGCAATTGAAGGTCGATCCAAATTTTGATTAGAAATGATCTTTTCGGATGAAGCACATTTCTGGGTTAGTGGATACGTGAACAAATAAAATTGTAGGATTTGAGCTGATGAGAATCCTCAAGTGATTCACAAATTGTCTTTCCACTCTGTAGAAGTCAGTTTGGTGGGATCGAATAATCGGCCCCTATTTCTATAAAAGCCAACATGGGAATCACGTTACTGTTAATGACGAGCGTTGTAGGATTACGCTAACAGAATATTTGCGGCGAAACTGTTAAATATTGACTTGAACAAAGTTTTTTTTTTCAACAGGACGGTGACACATGTTACACATTCCACGAGATCATCGAATTGTTGCAAGAAAATTTTCCTGACGCGTCATTTCCAGAAATGTAAATGCAAACTGACCGCCAAGATCTTGCAATGTGCACCCTTGGACATTTTTCTATGGAACTATCTCAAGTCTCCGGTCTACGAGAATAATAATGAACGATTCGCGACCCTAAAGCTCACAATTCCAGGTTTACCGCGTAATATGTATGAAAAAGTAATCAGAAATTGGGCCCAAAGGATTTATGTCAACAAAATAAAGCAAGGTGATTTTTAATAATAATATAAGTGTGGCTAGATCTATAATGTCAATGTAATATAAAATTTAATTTGCTAGATAATTGGTCAACATTAGGTATTGTAGTTCAGAAGATAATTGGTAAACATTGGGTATTCTAATCTAGAGCACTATCCGCAAATATTTTCCCAATAATCTAGAAGCTTCCATCCTATTAATTTGACGTGAAATTTTTATTAATATATTTTTTATATTTTGCTGTTTAATCCATTCTTCTCTTAAACCAATCTTTTGCAGCTTTCAAGTCACATTTTTCAAGTTCTAATTGATCCAATGTCTCTGGTGAGAAGTCATCTGCAAGCGTTATCGGAGTAAAATCGTGTTTCTCGCGACGTTTTAGCATGTTTTTGCCACAACCAGAAGGACTTTGGACGCCGTTTCATGATCGTCGATGAAACATGAATCCATCGTTATACTCTCGAAACCAAAGAACAAAATAAACAATGGACAGAAAATGATTCTCCACTACGAAAGAAGGCAAAAACGGTTTTGTCAGCAGGAAAGGTTATGGTAACAGTTTTTTTTAAGATTCTCATGGAATTATCTTGGTTGACTACTTAGAAAAAGGGAAAAACAATAAATGTGGAGTATTATGCCAATTTGTGATTACAACAATTAAGTGATAAAGTCAAAGAGAAACCGTCTCATTTGGCAAAGAAGGAACTGCCTTTCAGAATAACGCACCTGCCCACAATTCTGCGATTGCAATGGCAAAAATTCATGAACTGAGATTTGAATAAGTGCGTCATTCGCCATATTCCACAGATTTGACTCCCAGCGACTATCGACTCTTTCCAAACCTGAAGAAATGGCTTCGTGGTAAGAGATTTTCATCTAATTCCGAAGTAATTTCTACTGTAAATAGCTTTTTCGAGGACTTGGATTCATCGACCTACAATGACGGCATTACTTAATTTGGAATATCGTTGGAATAGGTGTGATGAACGAGCAGAAGACTATATAGAAAAATAAAATGTTTTTTGTTAAAAATACTTGCGCTTTCTTTGTTAGACTACGTAGTTTCTGAACTAGACTCGTGCAATACACAATCGGGCCTTTACTGCCATGCTAGTATTATTCGACCTGCTCTTCGAGCTCGGCTCACAAACTCTCTGTCCTTGCAGACTTTCACTGAAAATATTATTACGGGACTGATCGTGTTTCGACAGCAACTTCTGAGTATTCAACTGTAAATTCAGTTATACATTCGTCAGTTAAATCAATACCAAGTCTCATTGACTCTCTGATCATTTCGAAGGTACGATTCGATAATAAAACATTTTGTGTTCTTGAGAAAATGGCTTTGTTAGCGACTAATATTAACGATTAATATGTTTGTTTTCAGAAGAACAGATCTATTCAATTTTCAACATTAGAGAGTAATAAACGAGGTAAAACAATAGACAAGAAACTAAATACGCAAATAAGATAAATGCAATGTTATGACAGACGATTAATTTGTTTAATTAATTTCAGTAATATTGTTTGGTTTTATAGCGAAATCAAGGCTAAATAGAAGTAGTTATATTATCGGGATTAAATAAAATAAATTTTAATTAATTTCACTTTTTACTTTACACCGTTCTCAGGTTGAAGCGAAACGATCGTTTCTCTTCAACCTGAGCTTCATCAGGCATATTACTAACTTATGGACAAATTTTTACACAAATGTACCGTAACAAAGAATAGTTGAAGGAATGGGTACTTTATTATTATTATTACAAAAATGTCTATGCATAAAACTTTCACTACGGTTTATACCAGGGATGTACAGACTTATAGGGAACAGGGGCCACTCGGGATAATTATAAGCCAATGACGGGCCACTACAAAGAATACTTATTAACAAAAATATTTTTATTTTTAAATAGTATGAATTACTACAAATGATAAAAATAAAAGAACATTCTAAAATGTTTGTTATAATTATGTAATCGTACTGTAATCTAATCATTACAATGTAATATTTCATGTTTTATTATTTTGATGCATGACATTGCATTGACCTAACAATTTTGTTTATGTTTGGCTCCACATTACTTGTCGCCACACGTAAAATTGCTTCCAGATTTTTATTTGCCAGACGGTTTCGATTTTTTGTTTTGTTAAGTTTCATCACTGAAAACGTTTTCTCACAAATATACCTCGATCCAAATAAGCTTGCGCATTTTAATGCATTTATTCGCAACTCTTTATAAGCGGTTTTGTCAACGCAACGGTAAAAGTTGAGTAAATTACCTTCATTAAACTTGTTTCGTAAATTATCATCATTTTGCATGTCTATCAATTCCAGCTGTATTGATTCCGGTGCATTTTCGGGTGAAATGTTGAAAGGATTGCTGAAAATGTCTAACTTTTTTGAAGTCTATAAAACAATCATGGAAAGCTTGTATTAAAATATCAATTTTTTCAACATAAGCGAAATTGACATCAGTTTTTTTTAAATTTCTCCATAATTTTTTTGTAGTTCGGAAAATGGCTGTAATTGGCTGAATTGATTTGTGTCCTGAAAAGACTCAATTTGCATTGAAAAGACGAAACATGAGAGTATAACAGCGAAATCAATTGATCTTTGCTTTGGAGTCGCGTATTTATGACATTCAAGTATCTATGGTATCTTGGTATCTATGTTTTTAGTTTACAAATACTCTTTTAACATAGTTATTATCCCAGATTTACTTCCAACCATTGAAGGTGCTCCGTCAGTCGTAATTCCAGATAATTTCGTTAAATCCAAATCCATTATAGAACATTTTTCCAGAACCAACGCCAACGAATCTTCAGAAATCCTTTCAACATTTCACCAGAAAATGCACCGGAATCAATACAGTTGGAATTGATAGACATGCAAAATGATGATAATTTACGAAACAAGTTTAATGAATGTAATTTACTCAACTTTTACCGTTGCGTTGACAAAACCGCTTATAAAGAGTTGCGAATAAATACATTGAAATGCGCAAGCTTGTTTGGATCGACGTATATTTGTGAGCAAACGTTTTCAGTTATGAAACTTAACAAAACAAAAAATCGAAACTGTCTGGCAAATGAAAATATGGAAGCAATTTTACGTGTGGTGACAAGTAATGTGGAGCCAAACAGAAACAAAATTGTTAGGTCAATGCAAAGTCATGCATCTAAATAATAAAACATGAAATATTTCATTGTAATTATTAGATTAGATTACGATTACATAATTACAACAAACATTTTTGAATGTTCTTTTATTTTTATCATTTGTAGTAATTCATACTATTTAAAAATAAAAATATTTGTGTTAATAAGTATTCTTTGTAGTGGCCCATCCTTGGCTTATAATTTTCCCGAATGGCCCCTGTTCCCTATAAGTCTGTGCATCCCTGGGTTAAAGCTTGTATAATATTCCCCTGTTGTTGTACTGTGCGTACAAAATATAATTAATATAAAATTAATTATCAGTAGAAATAGAAAGATATATAACTTGTTACTATAACACCATTTTAATTCTTAGAAACATATTAAGAGGCTACTTGAGTAACTACATACATACATAAATGCCTACATAGTCATTCATGATAATAGTAATTACCAGATTGTCAATTTCCTTGAAATATTATTGCGTATTCACTTACGAGTATGTAACATTTTATGTATCAGTAATCACTATCATTATTGAAATTATCCCAGTGTGGAAATGAAAGTAAAATATATTTGATGTAATTTGGAAATATGAAAAGAGATAGCGAAGTATATTCTATTGATTAGATTCGCAAATAAAACATTACGTTTTTTTATAATTAATTTCCAGTTACTAAGCAACTACTATGAGCTATTTATGTTATTAATAACACAGGCTTACAATGGGTTTTCCCTTTAAGATCTGAGTAGCGTTCTCGATCATTTTTAACTCGCTGATTACGAGAAAAATACTCAAAAAAATCCACACGTCAGAATATCTTTTTATTTAGCATTTTACGTTTTGCTTAAAATTGCTTGGAGGGTTTAATTCGAAAATTGATAAAATTTTTTAAACGAGTTATATCTAATTGTTAATGCATTCAGTAACCCTATTAGAATAATATATTAAATTACGATTCATAATTAGTTAAATATTACATGATTGGTATATGTAGTAATATGTCGTTATTACGCTAAAAATGGGCGTGGAAACATTCAAGTGGCAAACCCAAAAATATGCGCATAAATATGCAAATCATTTAGTCAAAATATGCACAAAAATTATGAAAATGTGCAAATAAATAAATACTTATAAGTAGGGACATGACACCTCGCCCACGAGCGCACTATTGAAAATTTGTATTTTAAAAAAGTTTAATTTTATTTATATAATTGGAAAACAAACGTGGTGATCTATAAAATACGAAATACATTTTTATTTGTTCATTTTGTAGTTCAAGTTGAGTAAAGGAGTATTAATATTAACTAGCAATACCTTCTCAAGGTTCTCTTCTGTAGAATTTGTTCTCTTTGAATGAAATACATCCTTGTAGATAGAAAACGTCCTTTCTACATCGAAATTGGTTATAGGTGCATACTCTAAATATTCTTTTATTTCAGCGTATTTAGCAGTTAGATTTTGAGGTATTGTAATTGATAAAGGCAAGTTTGTTTTGACTGTATTCTTAGACTTAAAGAGGGCTTTGAGACTGTTGACAGAGCCTTGTTGTTATGTAAATTAAATAAAACGGGAATATCTGGATTAGCATTAGGATGGTTTGAATCGTACCTAAGTAATAGATATCAAGTGGTCAAATATAAAAATGAGATGTCTGATAAGATTAACAACATAATTTGAAACATACTTGAGTGGGTAAAACCTCACTAAATTTGTATAATACAAAAGTATTTTTAATAATATAAAAAAAAAGATAAGATTATTACAAAATACGGAGTGCCCCAGGGAACAGTGTTAGGTCCACTATAGTTTATTCTGTACATTAATGATATAGTCAAAGCGGTTGATAATTGCGAAATATGTATGTTGGCTGATGACACCATGATCTATATAGTTGGTGATGATATTATGGAGATGGTGGATAGCATGACTGTCCAATTAAATAAATTGCATAAATGGGTATGTGAGAATAATATGGCACTGAATTTCAGTAAAACTAAGTTCATGATAATTGGTACTAAATATAAGATTTCTAAATTGAATTTTAATGATATAGATTTGTCTATGGACTCCAAGAAAATAGACAGAGTTGAGAATATGAAATATTTGGGTGTACCTAATATTTAATACTAATTTAGATTTCAAAACTCACATTCAATACCTATCTAATAAAATTTCCAAAAAGATATTTTTCTTAAATAGATTTAGTCATAATTTGTCCCTGTATGCCCGACTGTTGTTGTTTGAATCCTTAATAGCACCACATTTTGATTTTTGCTCTGCCATTTTATTTAGTATAAATGGGAATGAGATGCAGCAACTCCAAAAACTACAGAATAAGGCTTTGCGAATAGTATTAAAATGTAACAGATATACCCCAATTAATCTAATGCTTCAGAATAATTGAAACATACATGAGTAGGTAAACCCCACCAGTTTTGTATAATACTAAGGTATTTTTAATAATATAAAATATTATTAAAAATCTGGTGTGAAGAACACAAATGCAGGTTCACAGAAAATATTAATAGTGAACCTGCATTTGTGTTCTTCACACCAGATTTTTAATAATCTAATGCTAGAAACTTTAAGTTTATTAAGTGTAAAACAATACATAGAATAAAACAATCGTTTTCATCTATAAAATTAAAATTGGAATAATGCCTCCTTACTTAAGTGGAAAATTGATAACGGTCGATCAAATTCACAACTACGGAACAAGAAATACCAACAATTCTTATATTGAAAACTATAATAGGATGCAAACAACCAAGAATGTGTTTGTGAACGGACTGAAACTGTTTAATAGTTTACCTACGCACATGAAATCCAGTGGTAGTTTGAATAGATTTAAGATCCTTGTAATTGAATTTGTTAGGGAAAACTTTTAGTTTAAGTCTTCTGTTATTGTTCTAACTTTCATAGTTTATATTTTCAAAATTTATTGTACATGTACATAGCAGTTGCTAAATAAAGTTATATTATTATTACACAATTGCCGCAATGTAATTAAACTGAATTTCTATTAAAAACTGCGCGAAGGCCACATCCAAAGTCACTTGTAATATTTTTCAAATTATTAATAGCCATATCTAATGTGGTTAATTCGTCATTTAATTTGAGATTTTGATTTTCCTAAATAAGTGATTAGTTTTGGCAAATTCCCAAAGCGTTCCTGAAGAAAGTACAAGTGATTTTTTAAATTTTGAATTTGTATTAGTTCCTAGATTTTGTAAACTATCGAAATTCTCTGCATAAAAATTAGTAGCTCCCAACCATGATCCCCATGTAGTTATTACTGGAGAGGGAAGGCAGTGACAAAGATTGAAGTTTTTCTGTGTAAAGTGCTACTCTTAATTGTGCTTTTCTGAAAACTTTTTTTTAAAGCGGATACAAGTCTATCAACTTGTGGAAAGGTGTCTCTGATATATTCACAGATTCTGTGGAGAGCATGTGCTACACAAGTAATATGCAGCATATTAGGATATGTTTCCTTTAATAGTCTGCCTGTTTTTAACATATATGCAGCACTGTCACTGACAAATAAAAGTATTTTTTCGTTGAATCTGTCATCCGAATGAAGCATTTGGTGCATATTCTCGTAAATTGTTTTAGCTATTGTTTCCGCACCAACTGTATTTATAACTTCTGTTGCTATTATGTATGCGTTATATGGAATAGTTGGATGTAATACACCAGCTACAAAATTTACCACAACATTTACCACTCAGCGTCCTAATATGTATATCGACAGTTTCGTTGGCACTTATCCATAGGTATTGATTTGGAAGAAGACTTCTACTGCTTTTGTGTACTGCTTTCGTGTAGCACTTAGATACATAATCTTTGCGCAAGGTAGTTGCATAAGGAACATTTCGACCAGTATATTTTTGGAGAGATTTGTCTCCATTAATGTTTCACTTTCATGTTAAAATTGTCAGATTCTAACGGGTCTAATTTTTATATGTGTTTGCGATGCTAAGTGACGTTTTACGTGCGATTTCTTTGAATTTTTTAATGATATTTTACAGACTTTGCAATCAATTTCGGAATCACTGGCAATGGACATACAATCAGTTTGACCCTTAATCCAACCCGCCGATGCCATTCTCGACGTTCTTCCATATCATATTTGAAAAAGGAATTTAAACAATGTTCGAGATCTAAATTAATGGAAATTAAAAATGATTGCATAAGCTATTGAAAAACTCCTCGATGTATTAGGGATGTTTTTAAAGTTGCTTAATATTTCAGGATCCAATCAATGGATTCAGTAAATTGTTCTTCTAAAATTAGCTATTTGGCTAAGAAATCCCAATCCACAATTTTTTCCATCACGAATTTTTGAAAAATTTTGTCCCCAATTTTGCCTGCGACATTTTGAAAAGCTGCCTTAGATTGTTTTACTGTTCGACACTTCGGCTTAATGGCAAATTAGATTCATTCACTTGTGTTATTATTTTAGAAACAAAGCTATAATTGGTTTTTATAAACAAAGTTGTTGTTTTATGTCTTTGTTTTTGAATAATGCCTAAACATCAATGAGGTATTGGAAAGATTCGTCAGCCAATTCTGAAATTAGATCTTTTAGTTGACAGAAGTTCTCCCAATAAAAAGAGTGTCTCCCAACCAAGTGCCCCATCTTGATATAATGAGGACCGTCACCGGCACTGTAGAGATCTACTACTAGTCTCCGGTTACCGATTCTTTCCAACATTGCCTCGTCGGATATCAGACGTCTCTCTGTAGCAAAGAATGAAGGAGCTAAGATTTACAACAACATTAATCTTTCCATACACGATGATTTGGAGAACGTCCCAGTATCCGACAGAAACCTAGGAGACTGACTTGGCCGGATACGAAAGTTCAGCATCCCATGAATGTGAATAATTGCTGGATAGCTATCCTCGAACAGCACCGTGAATTGAGAAATAAAGATTTAATCTATAATCCTTCAGAACCTATGCAAGGTGTAACCTTCCAACGTAGGCAATGATCTCATTTAAATAGATTCCTCACAGGTAACAGAAGGTGTCAATGCTGCATAAATGGAATCTAGCAGATACTACCCTTTGCGACTGTGGAAATGTGGAATAAACTATGACCGACATAGTAAATGACTGACCCAAAAGAAATTTCCTTGGTGAAATCCACGCGCTGAGTAAAACAACTCTTGCAGCTTTGGTTTGGTTGAAAAATATAGATATTAGAGTACAAATTAGTTCTATGATCCTTTTTTCTCATCATATTATAACTATTATCGGGGTAAAATAAAACAAATTTTAATGAATTTCACTACTTTTTACTTTACACAGTAATGATCGTTTAGCTCTATAGGAACTTCGTCATGCATATAACTAACTTATGGACGTATCCTTACATAAGTAACCATTTGTTTGTTATTATGAGTAATTACTGTTTTCCTGGAGTGCTCATTTAGAATATTTGTAATAATATTTATATAAAACTGTTTGATACAACTGTTTGTGTTATTGGAATTAAACACTTCTAACCACTACTGGTGATAAAATATGATAAAGAATACATTGGACTTTTTTCTGATCAGTTTCGACAAAACCAAATTTAAATATTTATTTTTAAATTTAATTGAATCGGCCGATACTTGCTGGAAATCCATTATATGTAAATATAATATAAGATCTAATATAAGATCCGAAGAAGCTACATCGTAGCGAAACATGTTATCTATTTATTAATATATAATAAAGTGTAATATATACTGGAAATTAATATAAGTGTTTTACTTAAATCCCATTTACATAAATATTTATTATTAAAACTGAATCATTTGTTTAGTACAGTACATAATATGTACAAAAATATTATTAAATATTTGTCACGTAATAAAGTAAATATTCTAGAATTATGTATTTACCTGATAAAGTAATCTTGAAAGTATATAATCTTATCTATAGCACTGTAATTGCTTCGCTTACAAAATACTTGATATGAATAACGTTTCTTTAAATCTTTATTTAAGTACTTACATAAGTATAATTGGCGCAATTTTTACGGCGCACCTTAAAATATACAATGCCGGACATATTGTCGGTACTAGGTATATGGGAAAAAATTCCACCTTTGATTTCTTTAAAAATCAAAATCTGCCCAAAGTTTATGTGTATGTTCAAATACGCAAAATGTAGAACTGCCAGCGATTTTGGTTTTAGACAAAATTGCATTTATCGAAACTTAAAAAAAATTGTATTTTTAAAATTAAAATTATTTTTGACGATATTTGGGTGATACGAGGGTAGCCTTTTATAGTTTGCATAGAGCTGGAATAAAACATTTGATAGCTTTTAATGATTTTAGTGTTTTTCGAAGATTTATGTACTTTTGCATGTGCTCGAATCAACTCTGGAAGCAGTTATTCCACATGCTTGTTGGTACAGTTAAAATCGACTGCTCCTTCCGGCGACTGGAATCTTTGACTGCGCAGTCCGTCCTTGATTTTCGGAAAGGTAAAGAAATCGAACTTGCATTGTCTTGGTGGAGGATGATTCCTCGTTGTGAGTTGGTTTCTTGGACCTCAGGCAAACAAATGGTTGTATATCAATTAGAAGTAACAGTTATTTGGAAATTGTTGCTACATGACCTGCTTTCAAGACAAAACAAATGTCGAGACCACCTTTTGGAGACACTTCGAGAACGGATGGCTTGTCAATGATTTGACTTCGGCTTTTGTTCACCATGGAACACCCAAACAAGCGTTTGGCGTTTATTTTCCAGCTCGTATGATGAAGAAGAAGAAGAAGAAAAAGAAGAAGAAGAAGAAGAAAGAAGAAGAAGAAGGAAGAAGAAGAAGAAGAAGAAGAAGAAGAAGAAGAAGAAGAAGAAGAAGAAGAAGAAGAAGAAGAAGAAGAAGAAGAAGAAGAAGAAGAAGAAGAAGAAGGAGAAGTAGAAGAAAAAGAAGAAGAAGGAAGGGAGAAAAAGAAGAAGAAGAAGAAGAGAAGAAGAAGAAGAAGAAGAAGAAGAAGAAGAAGAAGAAGAAGATGAAGAAGAAGAAGAAGAAGAAGGAAGAAGAAGAAGAAAGAAGAAGAAAGAAGAAGAAGAAGAAGAAGAAGAAGAAGAAGAAAGAAGAAGAAGAAGAAGACGAAGAGGAAGAAGAAGAAGAAGAAGAAGAAGAAGAAGAAGAAGAAGAAGAAGGAACAAGAAGAAGAAGAAGAAGAAGATGAAGAAGATGATGATGATGAAGAAGATGGATGATGATGAAGAAGATGATGATGAAGAAGAAGAAGAGAAGAAGAAGAAGAAGAAGAAGAAGAAGAAGAAGAAGAAGAAGAAGAAGAAGAAGAAGAAGAAGAAGAATTAAAGAAGAAGAGGAAGAAGAAAAAGAAGAAGAAGAAGAAGAAGAAGAAGAAGAAGAAGAAGAAGAAGAAGAAGAAGAAGAAGAAGAAGAAGAAGAAGAAGAAGAAGAAGAAAAAGAAGAAGAGAAGAAGAAGAAGTGGACTAAAAAGTACTACAGTCGCAGAAAGCTACATCGAAGACTATGTAGCAACAAAATCGAAATTTCTAAGAAATTCAACAAATTTGTGAAACTTCTACTTCCACTTTTGATGACGTCTTCTTAAATCTTTGGAATTTAAACCGAGATTTAAAGCCAATGTGCGAACGAACTAGTCAATCTGCAGGAAATCAATTTTCTGCGTGCAGTTTCAATTTGTATTTAGCAAAGTAATATGTAATAGTTTTTTAATAAAATATTCGTGGTTTGCTTTTGTAAATTTCTTGTTGCTTAGCCTTGTAATTTCTTGCAATTATAAAAAATTTTCACAATGAAAAAAGTTTTTTTAACAGTGAAAAAAAAACATGACAATGACACCAATTTGCATACTGAGATTCATGAAAAAAAACGTCACTTTTTTTGACAATTGAAAAGAAAAAGTGATTTTTTTTATATATCAGTTTTCTTATTTATTTAATTTATTTCTTTTATATATGTTGTTGTGCATCTATTAAATTTAAATATTATCAACATTTAATCCGACAGAAATTTTAATTATCCTTTAATATTTAATCGTGACCTATTTAATCTTATTATCTGTGTTATTACTTTAAAGTGAATTTCCTTTGCCTTTAAAAATCTTACCCTTTAAAAATTAAAATTTTTCCGAGACTGATAATTATTCCAGTTATATTATATTACTGAAGGATTAATTTATTCTTCTAAGAATTAAATTCGAAATACGCAATAGAAGCCAGAGGAGTCACGTTCCAGAAAGAACACAAAGCTAGCGCCCTCGTTAATACTTACACTAATTAAAATATCATGCTAGGCCGCGTCCGCTGTATAGACGTCCCATTTTCGAATTTTATGAGTGCGGCGTTTTAAGTTCGTTCTTTTTGCGTTGTTTCGCATTCAACTTGCTCCGGCATAGTAGGAATAATCTGAAGAGTAAATAATAGCTTGTCAGAAAAAAATTATTGCTGTCATTTGTCAAAAAGGAGTACGAGTTTATCATTACACCTATCCAGCACTTTATGAAACATATAAGTTTGAAATCGTATACAATTAAAAATTGGACGTAGAGCTCGTTAAAAGTCACACATATTATCAAGTTAATATAATTATTATAATTATAATTTAGTCGTCCTCTGTATAAATCGTGGGAGCTAAGAAATATACATATTATTAATACGAATGCTAATTGAGTGGTGCTTTTTACAACGTTTGAGCGCCAAGTTGTTACGAAGACGCTGATTTTGCTCCAGGCTAGGTGTGGTGTCCTAACAATAATGAAAATGATTCAAAATAACGTAATGATAATGCATCAAACTTCCAGGACGTGTTTAATATGCTCGAAGAAACTTTATTAAATAAAAGAAAACACAACGATGTTGTATTTAAAGTTTTATTTAATATTTACATAGAAAAAATGAAGCTTTGAAATAGATTAAAATAATCAAATGTAAGCTATATGTACAGGTAATGACGAATAAATATTTACAAACTGAAAATAAATCAATGGTTTTATAAATGCGATTACAATAGTATAGGTATTGGTCCATACAGTCTATACCTGCTTTGAATGGTGTCACGAACGAATACTTGGTAAAAACACCAAACAGTGTTTCACTGTGTATGTTTTAACAAGCATCTGTCGGTGGAGATGTTTTCGCCTTGAAACCCAGAGGCTGCGAGAGCTGTCTAGAGAAAACCCTTGATAGGAGAGGTCGTTTTTATAATCTAATTTAGTATCCCTAAACTAGATTATAAAAACGATCCTACTTACCACGGGGTTTCTCTAGACAGATCTTACAGCCATATTAGAAATAGCGATGTTTAGAGAATTAAGAATTAATTAAAGACGCAAGCTAAAGTGTTGTGGCGTCAAGGAAATTTATATAATTTAAATATTCCTTGCGAGAAATACATTAAAATGATACTTCACCATGATATGGTTTAGTATTTTACACTAATGAATTAAACGTGGGAATAAATTTATGTCGATTTTTAATCGCGGTCGGCATAATTTTGACACGTAGAAAACATAATTTAATAA